>CATIWC010001776.1:0-145503 GCA_948472305.1 Vicia faba
GTTTTTTAAATTGTTTTATTTGTTAAGTATCTTACCTTTATACTTATGTTGGACCACATATTTTTTTAGAGTTTTGTTGTTGTTGAGGCCTTAATGCTATGGAAGTGGATCAATTTAATTATTTCACTGTTGAATTGATTTTTATATGAAATTATATTATATTTAATTATATTTACTCCCTATTTCATATTCTACATTACACGGTATTTTAGTTATAACATTTCTTCATATTTCATGTACTAAGAAGTTATAATATTTCAAATATTATAAAGTCATACACATAAAAATCATATTTCATGTACCGAGTCATAATATTTCATGTACTAAGTCATAATATTTCTTATATTCACCAAAAAGTATACAGAATCATATTTTTGTACATTTTTTTGTACTAAGAAGTTATAATATTATCAACAAAATATCCAACCAACTCATAATATTTGCAAAAAACTTTGAACTCAAAATTACCGAATATGATTAATTGTCTCTTTTTCATATGATGAAATATTTGTGAATATCAACAAATTTAACATACAATAAATTAAATATCTATATATTAAAATAATAATTTATATATTTTTCAATAAATACATGTAATACAAAAATATTTTAAATTATACTAACACGAGAAATCTATAAACAAATGCAAAATAGTATGATGCAAAATTGTATGGTGCAGTACAAGTAATTTTATTGCTGATGCTTGATTCTTCAATAATAACTTCAGAAAAAATAGAATTTAATTTCTACATGTAGCTGCAGACACTTGATTCTTCAGTCTCAAAAAGCATCATGAAGCACATACCAACAGAAATGTTGCAGAATCTAGTGAAATGAAGAGCCAGCATGCAGGTTCCTTGCTTCAAATAGATTAAGTTTTTATGTTGTCATTATCCATGAAACAAACTAAGTCATATAAAGAAATAAATCAAATATAATTTCCAAAAAAGGAAAGTTCAATGCAATACCAAATCAAATATGAAGGTTTAAATCATAAACTCTCAACATTCCTTTTCCATAAAAACTTTTTCTACTTCTCCATCATCATATAATACCTTAAACATAACCTATACTGTAAAATTGTATAACTTATATGAAAGAATAATTTTGGAAGTCAATGGATTTGTGATGATTTCACACATAATTTATGAAGATCCAACCATCCAGGCAAACTGCAATATCTTCATCGGCACTATAATCACATAATTTTCCACGAAAACTATACAATTATGCTTTATGTGTATGCATTCAACTAAGTTTCGTAATTTTCTAATGAAAAACACAAAGGGAATTAATTAATTACCTAATGAGTGACAAGAGATTGATTGTAGTTTCCTTTTCTTCCCCAATCTCCAACGACCAAAAAGTTGAGATATTTTTGTTGTGGTTTTAGACGATGTTCCAACCTTGGAAGGCTCTCAGCAATGGAAGAATGAAACTCCAATAAGCATGACACAGAAACGGTAGAGATAACAAGAAATAACATGTGTTGGTTTAAGCACCAAACCATCTTTCAATGCCTCTAAAATTCTCTCAGAGGATGCACGATCTTCATTTCTAAAACTCGGGATAAGGGAAACAGGTGTAGTTATTTTTCTTCGGATCACGGCGCCTTGCACTTCCACCAGATGAACAAAGGGACACTCGGTCCATTCACGAGAATAAGTCCTTAAACAAGGTATCACTTCGAAACTAAACATTCTAAATTCATCTGTACTATAGATCTCATTCTTATGTCTGGTAGGTTCTTATTGATTTGTGTGGATCAACACCTTATTGCTTCCCCATTTGAAAGTCTGGTTTCTTAAGGCAACAGTCACTAACATCTCCATCACCATCATCCAGTAATGCTTGTAGTTTCATATTCTTGGGATTAAAATAGGCAATCAAGTCACTAGGCCGGTTACCAATATTTCTTCCATACCGTAAATCTATTTCATCAACATCATAATCCTCTTTTTCGACAACATCTTTGAAAGCTATTACATCATCTTTGGCTGAACACTATGAAATTTTTCATGATCCATAATCAAACAAGTTTCAGAGTTTTTTTTCAAAACTATTTGAGATGGTTTTCTACTCAATATAATTAAACTAAATTACCATTTATTACAAAAATAAAATGGATAAACACTCAATTTAGATCCAACAAACTATTAAAATAAAAAAATATATCTCACTAGAACTTTTGCAAATCTCTATAAAAAAATTCATTATAATAAAAAATATTATGCACAAAAAGTGTAAAGCAGTGTTTCACTTCCAGTGAATCGCGGTCTTAAATATTTATTGAAATTTATTTTTATTTTTATTATTTATAAAATAATATTTATGAACGGTTGTGATGCAATGATTGTGTAATGTATTTTATAATGACAATACATAGTAATTAATCTTTTGAAATAGTCAATTTCGTGGTCATAAATGCATTAAATAATAGTCCTCATTTGTGGATCTGTGAAAGAGTGCCTCAATTGAGAATGATTATGTATTATAGTAGTAAATTTGGAAGAAATTTATGCTGTAAACAAAAAAAAAATCACAATTCAATATTTTATAGAAAACATGACCACGGAATTGAAACGGTTTTTACCAAAATTCACGGCCAATCTTTTGTTTACTTCGAACATACGAGTAAAAATAAGTTCATTCTAATATCACTTACTTATTAGAAAATACTATACATTAAAAAATACTATACAAAATATAATCTCTCTATCCATGAAAAAATGGATCATTCATTAAAATAAATGGAATTAAATTAATTATAAAAGTAAAATGGATAAACGTTCAATTTAGATCCAAGAAACAGTTAAAAATAAAAATAATTCTCATCACAACATGTGCAAATCTCTATTAAAAAATCATTATAATAAAAGCTACTAATTGACAAAAAAGAATTTTTTAAATAAAAAATATTATTGCGATAAATGTGTTAAATAAAATTCATCATTTGTGACTGGTGACAAAGAAAATGCGTCAAATGGGAATCATTATGTATTGTAGTAGTAAATTTAGAAGAAACTTATGCTAAAAACAAATCAAAATAATCTCAATTAAATATTATATAGATAACTTGACCAAAGTAAAGTATTTAACAAGAAAACCCTAACGAGAATTCCGCCCATGCATATTATTTCATTGCACCACACTGTAACTTTTTGTCCTAAAACCACTAACACCTCTAACTTGGGAAACAAGTGATATGGCTAGTATTCACTTTGATGACAAAATTAATCTTGTTTATAAGATCATATTCATCCGAATAAGCCAAATAACGCATAAAAGTTAGACAACGAATAAGTGAAGTTACTTGCCAAATCATATTCATCCAAATCGGGTCAAATTCTGTGTAATATAAAGCAGGAAAATTAACTGTGATAAAAAAATAAAATTGATTAGAAAACCCTCTCAAATAGTTTTGAAAAAAAAACCTCTCAAACTCGTTTGATTATGGATCATGAAAATTTTCATGAGTTTTCAGCCAAAAAAGATGTAAGTGATTTCAAAGATGCTGTCGAAAATGCAAAGTCGAAAGGATGAGGAAACACATAGCCAAAAGGATAATGATATAATCTATTTCACTTCAAGGAATATGACGCTAAAAGCCATACTAGATGATGGTGATGGAGATGTTAGTGATTGTTGCCTTGAGAAAGCAGGCTTTCAAATGGGGAAGCAACAAGGTGTTGATCCACCGCAAATCAAGAAGACCCTACCAGACATAAAGAATGAGATCTATAGTACAGATGAATTTTTAATGTTTAGTTTCAAAGTGATACCTTGTTTAAAGACTTATTCTCATGAATAGACCGAGTATCCCTTTGTTCATCCAGGGGAAGTGCAAGGCACCGTGATCTGGAGAAATATAACTACACTTGTTTCCCTTCTCCCGAGTTTCAGAAAGGAGGACCGTGCAACAAAGAGATGCATCCTCTAAGAGATTTTTTGAGGCATTAGAAGATGGTTTGGTGCTTAAACCAACGCTTGTTATTTCCTGTTATCGCTACCGTTTATGTGTTATGTGTTCCATATATATAGAATATTGAAGAGATTTTCTTGTGCAAATATCAATTATTATAAAGGATTTGTCTTTAAATAAAATTAACTAGTATTTAGACCAGTGCGAGCGTGTTAAAACTTTTTTAAATAAAAAAATAATATTTTAGGACTACTTATAATTTACAATGCCTTTGTTAGTATATATAAAATAATTTATAATATATTGATGGTTAAAAATGTATATAAAATATAAAAAGAATAACAAATTTATGTTTTCATAAAAAAAAATTGTATTCACCAATCATAATTGTCTCATGATTTATAAAAAACAAATATTTGTATCAATTTTTTAATATAAATGTTAACATTTTATCATAAAAAAATATACAATATCTTTTCAATTCAATTTTCTTTTTTCTTGTATCATGTTGTAATATTATATATTTACTCCATCCCAAAATAACTATCATTTTATTAAGTATATAATATTTGTTTATCTAATAGAAATCATACCTAACATATTGGATTAATTACTATAGAAGTGGCAAAAAAAAATTAAGTTCTAATTCCAAAAAAATTTAAAAAAATCAAAATAAAATTGAATTAATTCATTATTATTTTAAATGTATCCCGTAAAATTAATGGTTTAAATGTATTCAAAATTAACTTATTTTTCAATTCATTTCAATTGCAAAAAAAAAAAAATGATTTAACCTAGAATCACGTTTTCAAAATTTTATTTCTCATTGATTTTTAATTAATATTTATAAAAATATTTGATGTGTTTTATGATAGATTTCTATTTACCAACCATTTATTCGTACTAAATTTTAAAATTTAATAAAATTTCCAATTATAATTTAAATTAGAATTATAAATTTTATTGTAACTTTTTCTTCGTAATGTTTAATTTCATTTCCTTAACAAATATAATATGTTATTTTCATTTTTATTACACCATTAATTATTATTAATGTATATTAATCATGCAAAATCATTTTTATATAAAAAAAATCAAATGAGAAAAGAAAAATATAAGAATGACCAATACTATATATTTTATGAAAATATAATAAAGAACACTTTATTATATACATTTTAACCAATTATTTTTGTTTATTCATAATAAATATAACATAAATGTCATTAAAATGTGAATCTTTTCTTAATTACAATTAATTATATATCTATTACCTTTATTATAATTTGCTAACCATATATACAAATTAACCAAAACTTTAGTTTTCCATACTTATTAAAAATAAAAGGATAATAAATAAAAATCAAAAGTATTCAATTAAAATGATCATTAAGATATGAAAAACGTAGGTAATTAATGATTATTTTAAAATAGAGAGAAAAATTTTAAAATATATACCTGCTCTTATTATAAACTCTCGAATATTTTCATGTATTTAAAAAAATTCAATCAATTTATTTATTTTATTTATTAATATTGAAAAAATATGATCGATATATTAAATTACCTAATTTATTTGAAAAATATATTTGTTTTGAAAGCAAGTTGTCTTATTATTCAAGAATAAGAAATTTTTATATATATTAATTGAATATAATAAATAATCATTTAATTATAATAATGACTTAAGGGGATATGAATATTTTTTTTACAGAAAATATTATATACCAAACATATTCTATATATGATTTTTAATAGTTATTACAAAATAACGGATTAGACAAGATAGACCAATTACTAGTTACGAGTTGAAAAATCAACTCACACTATTAAAAACAATAAGTTAAACAAAATAATTCAACGGGTTAAACGACTTAATCCAATTAGTAAAACCATCTCGAATATAGACTACAAACATGCAAGTTGATAATACAAAATTTTAAGTGAAACCTTCATTTAAATTTAAAATTTAAAATTTTTCTTTTTAATTTAAAACTAGCATCTAGACATGTAAAAATAAAAACTATATTTTTAATGTGCAAGTGCATGAAAATAAAAAATATATCTGTATCTTGATTAATTTAAATTAATTGTATGATAAAATAAATAAATGATAATAAATAATGAAATGAATAATATATGTACTAAAACTGTTAGCGTGATAATAAATAATTGAATGTAATTCTCATCCATTTTTTATGGTTGTGTTTGTGCTCCTCGGGAGTATAGATAATTAGTTATCTGAGTAGTGCTTGGAGTGATTGTTACCTGATCGAATTTTAGAACGTAACACGGGATTTGAGAATTTCCTATGTTTTTTAAATTGTTTTATTTGTTAAGTATCTTACCTTTATACTTATGTTGGACCACATATTTTTTTAGAGTTTTGTTGTTGTTGAGGCCTTAATGCTATGGAAGTGGATCAATTTAATTATTTCACTGTTGAATTGATTTTTATATGAAATTATATTATATTTAATTATATTTACTCCCTATTTCATATTCTACATTACACGGTATTTTAGTTATAACATTTCTTCATATTTCATGTACTAAGAAGTTATAATATTTCAAATATTATAAAGTCATACACATAAAAATCATATTTCATGTACCGAGTCATAATATTTCATGTACTAAGTCATAATATTTCTTATATTCACCAAAAAGTATACAGAATCATATTTTTGTACACTTTTTTTTTTACTAAGAAGTCATAATATTATCAACAAAATATCCAACCAACTCATAATATTTGCAAAAAACTTTGAACTAAAAATACCCGAATATGATTAATTGTCTCTTTTTCATATGATGAAATATTTGTGAATATCAACAAATTTAACATACAATAAATTAAATATCTATATATTAAAATAATAATTTATATATTTTTCAATAAATACATGTAATACAAAAATATTTTAAATTATACTAACACGAGAAATCTATAAACAAATGCAAAATAGTATGATGCAAAATTGTATGGTGCAGTACAAGTAATTTTATTGCTGATGCTTGATTCTTCAATAATAACTTCAGAAAAAATAGAATTTAATTTCTACATGTAGCTGCAGACACTTGATTCTTCAGTCTCAAAAAGCATCATGAAGCACATACCAACAGAAATGTTGCAGAATCTAGTGAAATGAAGAGCCAGCATGCAGGTTCCTTGCTTCAAATAGATTAAGTTTTTATGTTGTCATTATCCATGAAACAAACTAAGTCATATAAAGAAATAAATCAAATATAATTTCCAAAAAAGGAAAGTTCAATGCAATACCAAATCAAATATGAAGGTTTAAATCATAAACTCTCAACATTCCTTTTCCATAAAAACTTTTTCTACTTCTCCATCATCATATAATACCTTAAACATAACCTATACTGTAAAATTGTATAACTTATATGGAAGAATAATTTTGGAAGTCAATGGATTTGTGATGATTTCACACATAATCTATGAAGATCCAACCATCCAGGCAAACTGCAATATCTTCATCGGCACTATAATCACATAATTTTCCACGAAAACTATACAATTATGCTTTATGTGTATGCATTCAACTAAGTTTCGTAATTTTCTAATGAAAAACACAAAGGGAATTAATTAATTACCTAATGAGTGACAAGAGATTAATTGTAGTTTCCTTTTCTTCCCCAATCTCCAACGACCAAAAAGTTGAGATATTTTTGTTGTGGTTTTAGACGATGTTCCAACCTTGGAAGGCTCTCAGCAATGGAAGAATGAAACTCAAATAAGCATGACACAGAAACGATAGAGATAACAGGAAATAACATGTGTTGGTTTAAGCACCAAACCATCTTTCAATGCCTCTAAAATTCTCTCAGAGGATGCACGATCTTCATTTCTAAAACTCGGGATAAGGGAAACAGGTGTAGTTATTTTTCTTCGGATCACGGCGCCTTGCACTTCCACCAGATGAACAAAGGGACACTCGGTCCATTCACGAGAATAAGTCCTTAAACAAGGTATCACTTCGAAACTAAACATTCTAAATTCATCTGTACTATAGATCTCATTCTTATGTCTGGTAGGTTCTTATTGATTTGTGTGGATCAACACCTTATTGCTTCCCCATTTGAAAGTCTGGTTTCTTAAGGCAACAGTCACTAACATCTCCATCACCATCATCCAGTAATGCTTGTAGTTTCATATTCTTGGGATTAAAATAGGCAATCAAGTCACTAGGCCGGTTACCAATATTTCTTCCATACCGTAAATCTATTTCATCAACATCACAATCCTCTTTTTCGACAACATCTTTGAAAGCTATTACATCATCTTTGGCTGAACACTATGAAATTTTTCATGATCCATAATCAAACAAGTTTCAGAGTTTTTTTTCAAAACTATTTGAGATGGTTTTCTACTCAATATAATTAAACTAAATTACCATTAATTACAAAAATAAAATGGATAAACACTCAATTAAGATCCAACAAACTATTAAAAAAAATATATCTCACTAGAACTTTTGCAAATCTCTATAAAAAAATTCATTATAATAAAAAATATTATGCACAAAAAGTGTAAAGCAGTGTTTCACTTCCAGTGAATCGCGGTCTTAAATATTTATTGAAATTTATTTTTATTTTTATTTTTATTATTTATAAAATAATATTTATGAACGGTTGTGATGCAATGATTGTGTAATGTATTTTATAATGACAATACATAGTAATTAATCTTTTGAAATAGTCAATTTCGTGGTCATAAATGCATTAAATAATAGTCCTCATTTGTGGATCTGTGAAAGAGTGCCTCAATTGAGAATGATTATGTATTATAGTAGTAAATTTGGAAGAAATTTATGCTGTAAACAAAAAAAAAATCACAATTCAATATTTTATAGAAAACATGACCACGGAATTGAAACGGTTTTTACCAAAATTCACGGCCAATCTTTTGTTTACTTCGAACATACGAGTAAAAATAAGTTCATTCTAATATCACTTACTTATTAGAAAATACTATACATTAAAAAATACTATACAAAATATAATCTCTCTATCCATGAAAAAATGGATCATTCATTAAAATAAATGGAATTAAATTAATTATAAAAGTAAAATGGATAAACGTTCAATTTAGATCCAAGAAACAGTTAAAAATAAAAATAATTCTCATCATAACATGTGCAAATCTCTATTAAAAAATCATTATAATAAAAGCTACTAATTGACAAAAAAGAATTTTTTAAATAAAAAATATTATTGCGATAAATGTGTTAAATAAAATTCATCATTTGTGACTGGTGACAAAGAAAATGCGTCAAATGGGAATCATTATGTATTGTAGTAGTAAATTTAGAAGAAACTTATGCTAAAAACAAATCAAAATAATCTCAATTAAATATTATATATATAACTTGACCAAAGTAAAGTATTTAACAAGAAAACCCTAACGAGAATTCCGCCCATGCATATTATTTCATTGCACCACACTGTAACTTTTTGTCCTAAAACCACTAACACCTCTAACTTGGGAAACAAGTGATATGGCTAGTATTCACTTTGATGACAAAATTAATCTTGTTTATAAGATCATATTCATCCGAATAAGCCAAATAACGCATAAAAGTTAGACAACGAATAAGTGAAGTTACTTGCCAAATCATATTCATCCAAATCGGGTCAAATTCTGTGTAATATAAAGCAGGAAAATTAACTGTGATAAAAAAATAAAATTGATTAGAAAACCCTCTCAAATAGTTTTGAAAAAAAAAACTCTCAAACTCGTTTGATTATGGATCATGAAAATTTTCATGAGTTTTCAGCCAAAAAAGATGTAAGTGATTTCAAAGATGCTGTCGAAAATGCAAAGTCGAAAGGATGAGGAAACACATAGCCAAAAGGATAATGATATAATCTATTTCACTTCAAGGAATATGACGCTAAAAGCCATACTAGATGATGGTGATGGAGATGTTAGTGATTGTTGCCTTGAGAAAGCAGGCTTTCAAATGGGGAAGCAACAAGGTGTTGATCCACCGCAAATCAAGAAGACCCTACCAGACATAAAGAATGAGATCTATAGTACAGATGAATTTTTAATGTTTAGTTTCAAAGTGATACCTTGTTTAAAGACTTATTCTCATGAATAGACCGAGTATCCCTTTGTTCATCCAGGGGAAGTGCAAGGCACCGTGATCTGGAGAAATATAACTACACTTGTTTCCCTTCTCCCGAGTTTCAGAAAGGAGGACCGTGCAACAAAGAGATGCATCCTCTAAGAGATTTTTTGAGGCATTAGAAGATGGTTTGGTGCTTAAACCAACGCTTGTTATTTCTTGTTATCGCTACCGTTTATGTGTTATGTGTTCCATATATATAGAATATTGAAGAGGTTTTCTTGTGTAAATATCAATTATTACAAAGGATTTGTCTTTAAATAAAATTAACTAGTATTTAGACCAGTGCGAGCGTGTTAAAACTTTTCTAAGTAAAAAAATAATATTTTAGGACTACTTATAATTTACAATGCCTTTGTTAGTATATATAAAAAAATTTATAATATATTGATGGTTAAAAATGTATATAAAATATAAAAAGAATAACAAATTTATGTTTTCATAAAAAAAAATTGTATTCACCAATCATAATTGTCTCATGATTTATAAAAAACAAATATTTGTATCAATTTTTAAATATAAATGTTAACATTTTATCATAAAAAAATATACAATATATTTTCAATTCAATTTTATTTTTTCTTGTATCATGTCATAATATTATATATTTACTCCATCCCAAAATAACTATCATTTTATTAAGTATATAATATTTGTTTATCTAATAGAAATCATACCTAACATATTGGATTAATTACTATAGAAGTGGCAAAAAAAATTATGTTCTAATTCAAAAAAAAATTTAAAAATCAAATTAAAATTGAATTAATTCATTATTATTTTAAATGTATCCCGTAAAATTAATGGTTTGAATGTATTAAAAATTAACTTATTTTTCAATTCATTTCAATTGCAACAAAAAAAAAAAGATTTAACCTAGAATCACGTTTTCAAAAATTTATTTCTCATTGATTTTTAATTAATATTTATAAAAATATTTGATGTGTTTTATGATAGATTTCTATTTACCAACCATTTATTCGTACTAAATTTTAAAATTTAATAAAATTTCCAATTATAATTTAAATTAGAATTATAAATTTTATTGTAACTTTTTCTTCGTAATGTTTAATTTCATTTCCTTAACAAATATAATATGTTATTTTCATTTTTATTACACCATTAATTATTATTAATGTATATTAATCATGCAAAATCATTTTTATATAAAAAAAATCAAATGAGAAAAGAAAAATATAAGAATGACCAATACTATATATTTTATGAAAATATAATAAAGAACACTTTATTATATACATTTTAACCAATTATTTTTCTTTATTCATAATAAATATAACATAAATGTCATTAAAATGTGAATCTTTTTTTAATTACAATTAATTATATATCTATTACCTTTATTATAATTTGCTAACCATATATACAAATTAACCAAAACTTTAGTTTTCCATACTTATTAAAAATAAAAGGATAATAAATAAAAATCAAAAGTATTCAATTAAAATGATCATTAAGATATGAAAAACGTAGGTAATTAATGATTATTTTAAAATAGAGAGAAAAATTTTAAAATATATACCTGCTCTTATTATAAACTCTCGAATATTTTCATGTATTTAAAAAAATTCAATCAATTTATTTATTTTATTTATTAATATTGAAAAAATATGATCGATATATTAAATTACCTAATTTATTTGAAAAATATATTTGTTTTGAAAGCAAGTTGTCTTATTATTCAAGAATAAGAAATTTTTATATATATTAATTGAATATAATAAATAATCATTTAATTATAATAATGACTTAAGGGGATATGAATATTTTTTTTACAGAAAATATTATATACCAAACATATTCTATATATGATTTTTAATAGTTATTACAAAATAACGGATTAGACAAGATAGACCAATTACTAGTTACGAGTTGAAAAATCAACTCACACTATTAAAAACAATAAGTTAAACAAAATAATTCAACGGGTTAAACGACTTAATCCAATTAGTAAAACCATCTCGAATATAGACTACAAACATGCAAGTTGATAATACAAAATTTTAAGTTAAACCTTCATTTAAATTTAAAATTTAAAATTTTTCTTTTTAATTTAAAACTAGCATCTAGACATGTAAAAATAAAAACTATATTTTTAATGTGCAAGTGCATGAAAATAAAAAATATATCTGTATCTTGATTAATTTAAATTAATTGTATGATAAAATAAATAAATGATAATAAATAATGAAATGAATAATATATGTACTAAAACTGTTAGCGTGATAATAAATAATTGAATGTAATTGTCATCCATTTTTTATGGTTGTGTTTGTGCTCCTCGGGAGTATAGATAATTAGTTATCTGAGTAGTGCTTGGAGTGATTGTTACCTGATCGAATTTTAGAACGTAACACGGGATTTGAGAATTTCCTATGTTTTTTAAATTGTTTTATTTGTTAAGTATCTTACCTTTATACTTATGTTGGACCACATATTTTTTTAGAGTTTTGTTGTTGTTGAGGCCTTAATACTATGGAAGTGGATCAATTTAATTATTTCACTGTTGAATTGATTTTTATATGAAATTATATTATATTTAATTATATTTACTCCGTATTTCATATTCTACATTACACGGTATTTTAGTTATAACATTTCTTCATATTTCATGTACTAAGAAGTTATAATATTTCAAATATTATAAAGTCATACACATAAAAATCATATTTCATGTACCGAGTCATAATATTTCATGTACTAAGTCATAATATTTCTTATATTCACCAAAAAGTATACAGAATCAGATTTTTGTACATTTTTTTGTACTAAGAAGTCATAATATTATCAACAAAATATCCAACCAACTCATAATATTTGCAAAAAACTTTGAACTAAAAATTACCGAATATGATTAATTGTCTCTTTTTCATATGATGAAGTATTTGTGAATATCAACAAATTTAACATACAATAAATTAAATATCTATATATTAAAATAATAATTTATATATTTTTCAATAAATACATGTAATACAAAAATATTTTAAATTATACTAACACGAGAAATCTATAAACAAATGCAAAATAGTATGATGCAAAATTGTATGGTGCAGTACAAGTAATTTTATTGCTGATGCTTGATTCTTCAATAATAACTTCAGAAAAAATAGAATTTAATTTCTACATGTAGCTGCAGACACTTGATTCTTCAGTCTCAAAAAGCATCATGAAGCACATACCAACAGAAATGTTGCAGAATCTAGTGAAATGAAGAGCCAGCATGCAGGTTCCTTGCTTCAAATAGATTAAGTTTTTATGTTGTCATTATCCATGAAATAAACTAAGTCATATAAAGAAATAAATCAAATATAATTTCCAAAAAAGGAAAGTTCAATGCAATACCAAATCAAATATGAAGGTTTAAATCATAAACTCTCAACATTCCTTTTCCATAAAAACTTTTTCTACTTCTCCATCATCATATAATACCTTAAACATAACCTATACTGTAAAATTGTATAACTTATATGGAAGAATAATTTTGGAAGTCAATGGATTTGTGATGATTTCACACATAATCTATGAAGATCCAACCATCCAGGCAAACTGCAATATCTTCATCGGTACTATAATCACATAATTTTACACAAAAACTATACAATTATGCTTTATGTGTATGCATTCAACTAAGTTTCGTAATTTTCTAATGAAAAACACAAAGGGAATTAATTAATTACCTAATGAGTGACAAGAGATTGATTGTAGTTTCCTTTTCTTCCCCAATCTCCAACGACCAAAAAGTTGAGATATTTTTGTTGTGGTTTTAGACGATGTTCCAACCTTGGAAGGCTCTCAGCAATGGAAGAATGAAACTCCAATAAGCATGACACAAAAACGGTAGAGATAACAGGAAATAACATGTGTTGGTTTAAGCACCAAACCATCTTTCAATGCCTCTAAAATTCTCTCAGAGGATGCACGATCTTCATTTCTAAAACTCGGGATAAGGGAAACAGGTGTAGTTATTTTTCTTCGGATCACGGCGCCTTGCACTTCCACCAGATGAACAAAGGGACACTCGGTCCATTCACGAGAATAAGTCCTTAAACAAGGTATCACTTCGAAACTAAACATTCTAAATTCATCTGTACTATAGATCTCATTCTTATGTCTGGTAGGTTCTTATTGATTTGTGTGGATCAACACCTTATTGCTTCCCCATTTGAAAGTCTGGTTTCTTAAGGCAACAGTCACTAACATCTCCATCACCATCATCCAGTAATGCTTGTAGTTTCATATTCTTGGGATTAAAATAGGCAATCAAGTCACTAGGCCGGTTACCAATATTTCTTCCATACCGTAAATCTATTTCATCAACATCACAATCCTCTTTTTCGACAACATCTTTGAAAGCTATTACATCATCTTTGGCTGAACACTATGAAATTTTTCATGATCCATAATCAAACAAGTTTCAGAGTTTTTGTTCAAAACTATTTGAGATGGTTTTCTACTCAATATAATTAAACTAAATTACCATTTATTACAAAAATAAAATGGATAAACACTCAATTTAGATCCAACAAACTATTAAAAAAAATATATCTCACTAGAACTTTTGCAAATCTCTATAAAAAAATTCATTATAATAAAAAATATTATGCACAAAAAGTGTAAAGCAGTGTTTCACTTCCAGTGAATCGCGGTCTTAAATATTTATTGAAATTTATTTTTATTTTTATTATTTATAAAATAATATTTATGAACGGTTGTGATGCAATGATTGTGTAATGTATTTTATAATGACAATACATAGTAATTAATCTTTTGAAATAGTCAATTTCGTGGTCATAAATGCATTAAATAATAGTCCTCATTTGTGAATCTGTGAAAGAGTGCCTCAATTGAGAATGATTATGTATTATAGTAGTAAATTTGGAAGAAATTTATGCTGTAAACAAAAAAAAAATCACAATTCAATATTTTATAGAAAACATGACCACAGAATTGAAACGGTTTTTACCAAAATTCACGGCCAATCTTTTGTTTACTTCGAACATACGAGTAAAAATAAGTTCATTCTAATATCACTTACTTATTAGAAAATACTATACATTAAAAAATACTATACAAAATATAATCTCTCTATCCATGAAAAAATGGATCATTCATTAAAACAAATGGAATTAAATTAATTATAAAAGTAAAATGGATAAACGTTCAATTTAGATCCAAGAAACAGTTAAAATTAAAAATAATTCTCATCACAACATGTGCAAATATCTATTAAAAAATCATTATAATAAAAGCTACTAATTGACAAAAAAGAATTTTTTAAATAAAAAATATTATTGCGATAAATGTGTTAAATAAAATTCATCATTTGTGACTGGTGACAAAGAAAATGCGTCAAATGGGAATCATTATGTATTGTAGTAGTAAATTTAGAAGAAACTTATGCTAAAAACAAATCAAAATAATCTCAATTAAATATTATATAGATAACTTGACCAAAGTAAAGTATTTAACAAGAAAACCCTAACGAGAATTCCGCCCATGCATATTATTTCATTGCACCACACTGTAACTTTTTGTCCGAAAACCACTAACACCTCTAACTTGGGAAACAAGTGATATGGCTAGTATTCACTTTGATGACAAAATTAATCTTGTTTATAAGATCATATTCATCCAAATAATCCAAATAACGCATAAAAGTTAGACAACGAATAAGTGAAGTTACTTGCCAAATCATATTCATCCAAATCGGGTCAAATTCTGTGTAATATAAAGCAGGAAAATTAACTGTGATAAAAAAATAAAATTGAGTAGAAAACCCTCTCAAATAGTTTTGAAAAAAAAAACTCTCAAACTCGTTTGATTATGGATCATGAAAATTTTCATGAGTTTTCAGCCAAAAAAGATGTAAGTGATTTCAAAGATGCTGTCGAAAATGCAAAGTCGAAAGGATGAGGAAACACATAGCCAAAAGGATAATGATATAATCTATTTCACTTCAAGGAATATGACGCTAAAAGCCATACTAGATGATGGTGATGGAGATGTTAGTGATTGTTGCCTTGAGAAAGCAGGCTTTCAAATGGGGAAGCAACAAGGTGTTGATCCACCGCAAATCAAGAAGACCCTACCAGACATAAAGAATGAGATCTATAGTACAGATGAATTTTTAATGTTTAGTTTCAAAGTGATACCTTGTTTAAAGACTTATTCATGAATAGACCGAGTGTCCCTTTGTTCATCCAGGGGAAGTGCAAGGCACCGTGATCTGGAGAAATATAACTACACTTGTTTCCCTTCTCCCGAGTTTCAGAAAGGAGGACCGTGCAACAAAGAGATGCATCCTCTAAGAGAATTTTTGAGGCATTAGAAGATGGTTTGGTGCTTAAACCAACACTTGTTATTTCCTATTATCGCTACCGTTTATGTGTTATGTGTTCCATATATATAGAATATTGAAGAGGTTTTCTTGTGCAAATATCAATTATTATAAAGGATTTGTCTTTAAATAAAATTAACTAGTATTTAGACCAGTGCGAGCGTGTTAAAACTTTTTTAAATAAAAAAAATAATATTTTAGGACTACTTATAATTTACAATACCTTTGTTAGTATATATAAAAAAATTTATAATATATTGATGGTTAAAAATGTATATAAAATATAAAAAGAATAACAAATTTATGTTTTCATAAAAAAAATTTGTATTCACCAATCATAATTGTCTCATGATTTATAAAAAACAAATATTTGTATCAATTTTTTAATATAAATGTTAACATTTTATCATAAAAAAATATACAATATCTTTTCAATTCAATTTTATTTTTTCTTGTATCATGTCATAATATTATATATTTACTCCTTCCCAAAATAACTATCATTTTATTAAGTATATAATATTTGTTTATCTAATAGAAATCATACCTAACATATTGGATTAATTCCTATAGAAGTGGCAAAAAAAATTATGTTCTAATTCAAAAAAAAATTTAAAAAATCAAAATAAAATTGAATTAATTCATTATTATTTTAAATGTATCCCGTAAAATTAATGGTTTAAATGTATTCAAAATTAACTTATTTTTCAATTCATTTCAATTGCAAAAAAAAAAATGATTTAACCTAGAATCACGTTTTCAAAATTTTATTTCTCATTGATTTATAATTAATATTTATAAAAATATTTGATGTGTTTTATGATAGATTTCTATTTACCAACCATTTATTCGTACTAAATTTTAAAATTTAATAAAATTTCCAATTATAATTTAAATTAGAATTATAAATTTTATTGTAACTTTTTCTTCGTAATGTTTAATTTCATTTCCTTAACAAATCTAATATGTTATTTTCATTTTTATTACACCATTAATTATTATTAATGTATATTAATCATGCAAAATCATTTTTATATAAAAAAAATCAAATGAGAAAAGAAAAATATAAGAATGACCAATACTATATATTTTATAAAAATATAATAAAGAACACTTTATTATATACATTTTAACCAACTCTTTTTCTTTATTCATAATAAATATAACATAAATGTCATTAAAATGTGAATCTTTTCTTAATTACAATTAATTATATATCTATTACCTTTATGACAATTTGCTAACCATATATACAAATTAACCAAAACTTTAGTTTTCCATACTTATTAAAAATAAAAGGATAATAAATAAAAATCAAAAGTATTCAATTAAAATGATCATTAAGATATGAAAAACGTAGGTAATTAATAATTATTTTAAAATAGAGAGAAAAATTTTAAAATATATACCTGCTCTTATTATAAACTCTCGAATATTTTCATGTATTTAAAAAAATTCAATCAATTTAATTATTTTATTTATTAATATTGAAAAAATATGATCGACATATTAAATTACCTAATTTATTTGAAAAATATATTTGTTTTGAAAGCAAGTTGTCTTATTATTCAAGAATAAGAAATTTTTATATATATTAATTGAATATAATAAATAATCATTTAATTATAATAATGACTTAAGGGGATATGAATATTTTTTTACAGAAAATATTATATACCAAACATATTCTATATATGATTTTTAATAGTTATTACAAAATAACGGATTAGACAAGATAGACCAATTACTAGTTACGAGTTGAAAAATCAACTCACACTATTAAAAACAATAAGTTAAACAAAATAATTCAACGGGTTAAACGACTTAATCCAATTAGTAAAACCATCTCTAATATAGACTACAAACATGCAAGTTGATAATACAAAATTTTAAGTGAAACCTTCATTTAAATTTAAAATTTAAACTTTTTCTTTTTAATTTAAAACTAGCATCTAGACACGTAAAAATAAAAACTATATTTTTAATGTGCAAGTGCATGAAAATAAAAAATATATCTGTATCTTGATTAATTTAAATTAATTGTATGATAAAATAAATAAATGATAATAAATAATGAAGTGAATATTATATGTACTAAAACCATTAGCGTGATAATAAATAATTGAATGTAATTCTCATCCATTTTTTATGGTTGTGTTTGTGCTCCTCGGGAGTATAGATAATTAGTTATCCGAGTAGTGCTTGGAGTGATTGTTACCTGATCGAATTTTAGAACGTAACACGAGATTTGAGAATTTTCTATGTTTTTTAAATTGTTTTATTTGTTAAGTATCTTACCTTTATACTTATGTTGGACCACATATTTTTTTAGAGTTTTGTTGTTGTTGAGGCCTTAATGCTATGGAAGTGGATCAATTTAATTATTTCACTGTTAAATTGATTTTTATATGAAATTATATTATATTTAATTATATTTACTCCCTATTTCATATTCTACATTACACGTTATTTTAGTTATAACATTTCTTCATATTTCATGTACTAAGAAGTTATAATATTTCAAATATTATAAAGTCATACACATAAAAATCATATTTCATGTACCGAGTCATAATATTTCATGTACTAAGTCATAATATTTCTTATATTCACCAAAAAGTATACAAAATCATATTTTTGTACATTTTTTTGTACTAAGAAGTTATAATATTATCAACAAAATATCCAACCAACTCATAATATTTGCAAAAAACTTTGAACTCAAAATTACCGAATATGATTAATTGTCTCTTTTTCATATGATGAAATATTTGTGAATATCAACAAATTTAACATACAATAAATTAAATATCTATATATTAAAATAATAATTTATATATTTTTCAATAAATACATGTAATACAAAAATATTTTAAATTATACTAACACGAGAAATCTATAAACAAATGCAAAATAGTATGATGCAAAATTGTATGGTGCAGTACAAGTAATTTTATTGCTGATGCTTGATTCTTCAATAATAACTTCAGAAAAAATAGAATTTAATTTCTACATGTAGCTGCAGACACTTGATTCTTCAGTCTCAAAAAGCATCATGAAGCACATACCAACAGAAATGTTGCAGAATCTAGTGAAATGAAGAGCCAGCATGCAGGTTCCTTGCTTCAAATAGATTAAGTTTTTATGTTGTCATTATCCATGAAACAAACTAAGTCATATAAAGAAATAAATCAAATATAATTTCCAAAAAAGGAAAGTTCAATGCAATACCAAATCAAATATGAAGGTTTAAATCATAAACTCTCAACATTCCTTTTCCATAAAAACTTTTTCTACTTCTCCATCATCATATAATACCTTAAACATAACCTATACTGTAAAATTGTATAACTTATATGAAAGAATAATTTTGGAAGTCAATGGATTTGTGATGATTTCACACATAATCTATGAAGATCCAACCATCCAGGCAAACTGCAATATCTTCATCGGCACTATAATCACATAATTTTCCACGAAAACTATACAATTATGCTTTATGTGTATGCATTCAACTAAGTTTCGTAATTTTCTAATGAAAAACACAAAGGGAATTAATTAATTACCTAATGAGTGACAAGAGATTGATTGTAGTTTCCTTTTCTTCCCCAATCTCCAACGACCAAAAAGTCGAGATATTTTTGTTGTGGTTTTAGACGATGTTCCAACCTTGGAAGGCTCTCAGCAATGGAAGAATGAAACTCCAATAAGCATGACACAGAAACGGTAGAGATAACAGGAAATAACATGTGTTGGTTTAAGCAACAAACCATCTTTCAATGCCTCTAAAATTCTCTCAGAGGATGCACGATCTTCATTTCTAAAACTCGGGATAAGGGAAACAGGTGTAGTTATTTTTCTTCGGATCACGGTGCCTTGCACTTCCACCAGATGAACAAAGGGACACTCGGTCCATTCACGAGAATAAGTCCTTAAACAAGGTATCACTTCGAAACTAAACATTCTAAATTCATCTGTACTATAGATCTCATTCTTATGTCTGGTAGGTTCTTATTGATTTGTGTGGATCAACACCTTATTGCTTCCCCATTTGAAAGTCTGGTTTCTTAAGGCAACAGTCACTAACATCTCCATCACCATCATCCAGTAATGCTTGTAGTTTCATATTCTTGGGATTAAAATAGGCAATCAAGTAACTAGGCCGGTTACCAATATTTCTTCCATACCGTAAATCTATTTCATCAACATCACAATCCTCTTTTTCGACAACATCTTTGAAAGCTATTACATCATCTTTGGCTGAACACTATGAAATTTTTCATGATCCATAATCAAACAAGTTTCAGAGTTTTTGTTCAAAACTATTTGAGATGGTTTTCTACTCAATATAATTAAACTAAATTACCATTTATTACAAAAATAAAATGGATAAACACTCAATTTAGATCCAACAAACTATTAAAAAAAATATATCTCACTAGAACTTTTGCAAATCTCTATAAAAAAATTCATTATAATAAAAAATATTATGCACAAAAAGTGTAAAGTAGTGTTTCACTTCCAGTGAATCGCGGTCTTAAATATTTATTGAAATTTATTTTTATTTTTATTATTTATAAAATAATATTTTTGAACGATTGTGATGCAATGATTGTGTAATGTATTTTATAATGACAATACATAGTAATTAATCTTTTGAAATAGTCAATTTCGTGGTCATAAATGCATTAAATAATAGTCCTCATTTGTGGATCTGTGAAAGAGTGCCTCAATTGAGAATGATTATGTATTATAGTAGTAAATTTGGAAGAAATTTATGCTGTAAACAAAAAAAAATCACAATTCAATATTTTATAGAAAACATGACCACGGAATTGAAACGATTTTTACCAAAATTCACGGCCAATCTTTTGTTTACTTCGAACATACGAGTAAAAAAAAGTTCATTCTAATATCACTTACTTATTAGAAAATACTATACATTAAAAAATACTATACAAAATATAATCTCTCTATCCATGAAAAAATGGATCATTCATTAAAACAAATGGAATTAAATTAATTATAAAAGTAAAATGGATAAACATTCAATTTAGATCCAAGAAACAGTTAAAAATAAAAATAATTCTCATCACAACATGTGCAAATCTCTATTAAAAAATCATTATAATAAAAGCTACTAATTGACAAAAAAGAATTTTTTAAATAAAAAATATTATTGCGATAAATGTGTTAAATAAAATTCATCATTTGTGACTGGTGACAAAGAAAATGCGTCAAATGGGAATCATTATGTATTGTAGTAGTAAATTTAGAAGTAACTTATGCTAAAAACAAATCAAAATAATCTCAATTAAATATTATATAGATAACTTGACCAAAGTAAAGTATTTAACAAGAAAACCCTAACGAGAATTCCGCCCATGCATATTATTTCATTGCACCACACTGTAACTTTTTGTCCTAAAACCACTAACACCTCTAACTTGGGAAACAAGTGATATGGCTAGTATTCACTTTGATGACAAAATTAATCTTGTTTATAAGATCATATTCATCCGAATAAGCCAAATAACGCATAAAAGTTAGACAACGAATAAGTGAAGTTACTTGCCAAATCATATTCATCCAAATCGGGTCAAATTCTGTGTAATATAAAGCAGGAAAATTAACTGTGATAAAAAAATAAAATTGAGTAGAAAACCCTCTCAAATAGTTTTGAAAAAAAAACCTCTCAAACTCGTTTGATTATGGATCATGATAATTTTCATGAGTTTTCAGCCAAAAAAGATGTAAGTGATTTCAAAGATGCTGTCGAAAATGCAAAGTCGAAAGGATGAGGAAACACATAGCCAAAAGGATAATGATATAATCTATTTCACTTCAAGGAATATGACGCTAAAAGCCATACTAGATGATGGTGATGGAGATGTTAGTGATTGTTGCCTTGAGAAAGCAGGCTTTCAAATGGGGAAGCAACAAGGTGTTGATCCACCGCAAATCAAGAAGACCCTACCAGACATAAAGAATGAGATCTATAGTACAGATGAATTTTTCATGTTTAGTTTCAAAGTGATACCTTGTTTAAAGACTTATTCTCATGAATAGACCGAGTGTCCCTTTGTTCATCCAGGGGAAGTGCAAGGCATCGTGATCTGGAGAAATATAACTACACTTGTTTCCCTTCTCCCGAGTTTCAGAAAGGAGGACCATGCAACAAAGAGATGCATCCTCTAAGAGATTTTTTGAGGCATTAGAAGATGGTTTGGTGCTTAAACCAACGCTTGTTATTTCCTGTTATCGCTACCGTTTATGTGTTATGTGTTCCATATATATAGAATATTGAAGAGGTTTTCTTGTGCAAATATCAATTATTATAAAGGATTTGTCTTTAAATAAAATTAACTAGTATTTAGACCAGTGCGAGCGTGTTAAAACTTTTTTAAATAAAAAAATAATATTTTAGGACTACTTATAATTTACAATGCCTTTGTTAGTATATATAAAATAATTTATAATATATTGATGGTTAAAAATGTATATAAAATATAAAAAGAATAACAAATTTATGTTTTCATAAAAAAAAATTGTATTCACCAATCATAATTGTCTCATGATTTATAAAAAACAAATATTTGTATCAATTTTTTAATATAAATGTTACCATTTTATCATAAAAAAATATACAATATCTTTTCAATTCAATTTTATTTTTTCTTGTATCATGTCATAATATTATATATTTACTCCATCCCAAAATAACTATCATTTTATTAAGTATATAATATTTGTTTATCTAATAGAAATCATACCTAACATATTGGATTAATTACTATAGAAGTGGCAAAAAAATTATGTTCTAATTCAAAAAAAAATTTAAAAATCAAAATAAAATTGAATTAATTCATTATTATTTTAAATGTATCCCGTAAAATTAATGGTTTAAATGTATTCAAAATTAACTTATTTTTCAATTCATTTCAATTGCAAAAAAAAAAAAAGATTTAACCTAGAATCACGTTTTCAAAATTTTATTTCTCATTGATTTTTAATTAATATTTATAAAAATATTTGATGTGTTTTATGTTAGATTTCTATTTACCAACCATTTATTCGTACTAAATTTTAAAATTTAATAAAATTTCCAATTATAATTTAAATTAAAATTATAAATTTTATTGTAACTTTTTCTTCGTAATGTTTAATTTCATTTCCTTAACAAATATAATATGTTATTTTCATTTTTATTACACCATTAATTATTATTAATGTATATTAATCATGCAAAATCATTTTTATATAAAAAAAATCAAATGAGAAAAGAAAAATATAAGAATGACCAATACTATATATTTTATGAAAATATAATAAAGAACACTTTATTATATACATTTTAACCAATTATTTTTCTTTATTCATAATAAATATAACATAAATGTCATTAAAATTTGAATCTTTTCTTAATTACAATTAATTATATATCTATTACCTTTATTATAATTTGCTAATCATATATACAAATTAACCAAAACTTTAGTTTTCCATACTTATTAAAAATAAAAGGATAATAAATAAAAATCAAAAGTATTCAATTAAAATGATCATTAAGATATGAAAAACGTAGGTAATTAATGATTATTTTAAAATAGAGAGAAAAAATTTAAAATATATACCTGCTCTTATTATAAACTCTGGAATATTTTCATGTATTTAAAAAAATTCAATCAATTTAATTATTTTATTTATTAATATTGAAAAAATATGATCGATATATTAAATTACCTAATTTATTTGAAAAATATATTTGTTTTGAAAGCAAGTTGTCTTATTATTCAAGAATAAGAAATTTTTATATATATTAATTGAATATAATAAATAATCATTTAATTATAATAATGACTTAAGGGGATATGAATATTTTTTTTACAGAAAATATTATATACCAAACATATTCTATATATGATTTTTAATAGTTATTACAAAATAACGGATTAGACAAGATAGACCAATTACTAGTTACGAGTTGAAAAATCAACTCACACTATTAAAAACAATAAGTTAAACAAAATAATTCAACGGGTTAAACGACTTAATCCAATTAGTAAAACCATCTCGAATATAGACTACAAACATGCAAGTTGATAATACAAAATTTTAAGTGAAACCTTCATTTAAATTTAAAATTTAAAATTTTTCTTTTTAATTTAAAACTAGCATCTAGACACGTAAAAATAAAAACTATATTTTTAATGTGCAAGTGCATGAAAATAAAAAATATATTTGTATCTTGATTAATTTAAATTAATTGTATGATAAAATAAATAAATGATAATAAATAATGAAATGAATAATATATGTACTAAAACTGTTAGCGTGATAATAAATAATTGAATGTAATTCTCATCCATTTTTTATGGTTGTGTTTGTGCTCCTCGGGAGTATAGATAATTAGTTATCTGAGTAGTGCTTGGAGTGATTGTTACCTGATCGAATTTTAGAACGTAACACGGGATTTGAGAATTTTCTATGTTTTTTAAATTGTTTTATTTGTTAAGTATCTTACCTTTATACTTATGTTGGACCACATATTTTTTTAGAGTTTTGTTGTTGTTGAGGCCTTAATGCTATGGAAGTGGATCAATTTAATTATTTCACTGTTGAATTGATTTTTATATGAAATTATATTATATTTAATTATATTTACTCCCTATTTCATATTCTACATTACACGGTATTTTAGTTATAACATTTCTTCATATTTCATGTACTAAGAAGTTATAATATTTCAAATATTATAAAGTCATACACATAAAAATCATATTTCATGTACCGAGTCATAATATTTCATGTACTAAGTCATAATATTTCTTATATTCACCAAAAAGTATACAAAATCATATTTTTGTACATTTTTTTGTACTAAGAAGTTATAATATTATCAACAAAATATCCAACCAACTCATAATATTTGCAAAAAACTTTGAACTCAAAATTACCGAATATGATTAATTGTCTCTTTTTCATATGATGAAATATTTGTGAATATCAACAAATTTAACATACAATAAATTAAATATCTATATATTAAAATAATAATTTATATATTTTTCAATATATACATGTAATACAAAAATATTTTAAATTATACTAACACGAGAAATCTATAAACAAATGCAAAATAGTATGATGCAAAATTGTATGGTGCCGTACAAGTAATTTTATTGCTGATGCTTGATTCTTCAATAATAACTTCAGAAAAAATAGAATTTAATTTCTACATGTAGCTGCAGACACTTGATTCTCCAGTCTCAAAAAGCATCATGAAGCACATACCAACAGAAATGTTGCAGAATCTAGTGAAATGAAGAGCCAGCATGCAGGTTCCTTGCTTCAAATAGATTAAGTTTTTATGTTGTCATTATCCATGAAACAAACTAAGTCATATAAAGAAATAAATCAAATATAATTTCCAAAAAAGGAAAGTTCAATGCAATACCAAATCAAATATGAAGGTTTAAATCATAAACTCTCAACATTCCTTTTCCATAAAAACTTTTTCTACTTCTCCATCATCATATAATACCTTAAACATAACCTATACTGTAAAATTGTATAACTTATATGGAAGAATAATTTTGGAAGTCATTGGATTTGTGATGATTTCACACATAATCTATGAAGATCCAACCATCCAGGCAAACTGCAATATCTTCATCGGCACTATAATCACATAATTTTCCACGAAAACTATACAATTATGCTTTATGTGTATGCATTCAACTAAGTTTCGTAATTTTCTAATGAAAAACACAAAGGGAATTAATTATTTATCTAATGAGTGACAAGAGATTGATTGTAGTTTCCTTTTCTTCCCTAATCTCCAACGACCAAAAAGTTGAGATATTTTTGTTGTGGTTTTAGACGATGTTCCAACCTTGGAAGGCTCTCAGCAATGGAAGAATGAAACTCAAATAAGCATGACACAGAAACGGTAGAGATAACAGGAAATAACATGTGTTGGTTTAAGCACCAAACCATCTTTCAATGCCTCTAAAATTCTCTCAGAGGATGCACGATCTTCATTTCTAAAACTCGGGATAAGGGAAACAGGTGTAGTTATTTTTCTTCGGATCACGGCGCCTTGCACTTCCACCAGATGAACAAAGGGACACTCGGTCCATTCACGAGAATAAGTCCTTAAACAAGGTATCACTTCGAAACTAAACATTCTAAATTCATCTGTACTATAGATCTCATTCTTATGTCTGGTAGGTTCTTATTGATTTGTGTGGATCAACACCTTATTGCTTCCCCATTTGAAAGTCTGGTTTCTTAAGGCAACAGTCACTAACATCTCCATCACCATCATCCAGTAATGCTTGTAGTTTCATATTCTTGGGATTAAAATAGGCAATCAAGTCACTAGGCCGGTTACCAATATTTCTTCCATACCGTAAATCTATTTCATCAACATCACAATCCTCTTTTTCGACAACATCTTTGAAAGCTATTACATCATCTTTGGCTGAACACTATGAAATTTTTCATGATCCATAATCAAACAAGTTTCAGAGTTTTTTTTCAAAACTATTTGAGATGGTTTTCTACTCAATATAATTAAACTAAATTACCATTAATTACAAAAATAAAATGGATAAACACTCAATTTAGATCCAACAAACTATTAAAAAAAATATATCTCACTAGAACTTTTGCAAATCTCTATAAAAAAATTCATTATAATAAAAAATATTATGCACAAAAAGTGTAAAGCAGTGTTTCACTTCCAGTAAATCGCGGTCTTAAATATTTATTGAAATTTATTTTTATTTTTATTATTTATAAAATAATATTTATGAACGGTTGTGATGCAATGATTGTGTAATGTATTTTATAATGACAATACATAGTAATTAATCTTTTGAAATAGTCAATTTCGTGGTCATAAATGCATTAAATAATAGTCCTCATTTGTGGATCTGTGAAAGAGTGCCTCAATTGAGAATGATTATGTATTATAGTAGTAAATTTGGAAGAAATTTATGCTGTAAACAAAAAAAAAATCACAATTCAATATTTTATAGAAAACATGACCACGGAATTGAAACGGTTTTTACCAAAATTCACGGCCAATCTTTTGTTTACTTCGAACATACGAGTAAAAATAAGTTCATTCTAATATCACTTACTTATTAGAAAATACTATACATTAAAAAATACTATACAAAATATAATCTCTCTATCCATGAAAAAATGGATCATTTATTAAAATAAATGGAATTAAATTAATTATAAAAGTAAAATGGATAAACGTTCAATTTAGATCCAAGAAACAGTTAAAATTAAAAATAATTCTCATCATAACATGTGCAAATCTCTATTAAAAAATCATTATAATAAAATCTACTAATTGACAAAAAAGAATTTTTTAAATAAAAAATATTATTGCGATAAATGTGTTAAATAAAATTCATCATTTGTGACTGGTGACAAAGAAAATGCGTCAAATGGGAATCATTATGTATTGTAGTAGTAAATTTAGAAGAAACTTATGCTAAAAACAAATAAAAATAATCTCAATTAAATATTATATAGATAAATTGACCAAAGTAAAGTATTTAACAAGAAAACCCTAACGAGAATTCCGCCCATGCATATTATTTCATTGCACCACACTGTAACTCTTTGTCTGAAAACCACTAACACCTCTAACTTGGGAAACAAGTGATATGGCTAGTATTCACTTTGATGACAAAATTAATCTTGTTTATAAGATCATATTCATCCAAATAATCCAAATAACGCATAAAAGTTAGACAACGAATAAGTGAAGTTACTTGCCAAATCATATTCATCCAAATCGGGTCAAATTCTGTGTAATATAAAGCAGGAAAATTAACTGTGATAAAAAAATAAAATTGAGTAGAAAACCCTCTCAAATAATTTTGAAAAAAAAACTCTCAAACTCGTTAGATTATGGATCATGAAAATTTTCATGAGTTTTCAGCCAAAAAAGATGTAAGTGATTTCAAAGATGCTATCGAAAATGCAAAGTCGAAAGGATGAGGAAACACATAGCCAAAAGGATAATGATATAATCTATTTCACTTTAAGGAATATGACGCTAAAAGCCATACTAGATGATGGTGATGGAGATGTTAGTGATTGTTGCCTTGAGAAAGCAGGCTTTCAAATGGGGAAGCAACAAGGTGTTGATCCACCGCAAATCAAGAAGACCCTACCAGACATAAAGAATGAGATCTATAGTACAGATGAATTTTTAATGTTTAGTTTCAAAGTGATACCTTGTTTAAAGACTTATTCTCATGAATAGACCGAGTATCCCTTTGTTCATCCAGGGGAAGTGCAAGGCACCGTGATCTGGAGAAATATAACTACACTTGTTTCCCTTCTCCCGAGTTTCAGAAAGGAGGACCGTGCAACAATGAGATGCATCCTCTAAGAGATTTTTTGAGGCATTAGAAGATGGTTTGGTGCTTAAACCAACGCTTGTTATTTCTTGTTATCGCTACCGTTTATGTGTTATGTGTTCCATATATATAGAATATTGAAGAGGTTTTCTTGTGTAAATATCAATTATTATAAAGGATTTGTCTTTAAATAAAATTAACTAGTATTTAGACCAGTGCGAGCGTGTTAAAACTTTTCTAAGTAAAAAAATAATATTTTAGGACTACTTATAATTTACAATGCCTTTGTTCGTATATATAAAAAAATTTATAATATATTGATGGTTAAAAATGTATATAAAATATAAAAAGAATAACAAATTTATGTTTTCATAAAAAAAAATTGTATTCACCAATCATAATTGTCTCATGATTTATAAAAAACAAATATTTGTATCAATTTTTTAATATAAATGTTAACATTTTATCATAAAAAAATATACAATATATTTTCAATTCAATTTTATTTTTTCTTGTATCATGTCATAATATTATATATTTACTCCATCCCAAAATAACTATCATTTTATTAAGTATATAATATTTGTTTATCTAATAGAAATCATACCTAACATATTGGATTAATTACTATAGAAGTGGCAAAAAAAATTATGTTCTAATTCAAAAAAAATTTTAAAAATCAAAATAAAATTGAATTAATTCATTATTATTTTAAATGTATCCCGTAAAATTAATGGTTTAAATGTATTCAAAATTAACTTATTTTTCAATTCATTTCAATTGCAACAAAAAAAAAAGATTTAACCTAGAATCACGTTTTCAAAAATTTATTTCTCATTGATTTTTAATTAATATTTATAAAAATATTTGATGTGTTTTATGACAGATTTCTATTTACCAACCATTTATTCGTACTAAATTTTAAAATTTAATAAAATTTCCAATTATAATTTAAATTAGAATTATAAATTTTATTGTAACTTTTTCTTCGTAATGTTTAATTTCATTTCCTTAACAAATATAATATGTTATTTTCATTTTTATTACACCATTAATTATTATTAATGTATATTAATCATGCAAAATCATTTTTATATAAAAAAAATCAAATGATAAAAGAAAAATATAAGAATGACCAATACTATATATTTTATGAAAATATAATAAAGAACACTTTATTATATACATTTTAACCAATTATTTTTCTTTATTCATAATAAATATAACATAAATGTCATTAAAATGTGAATCTTTTCTTAATTACAATTAATTATATATCTATTACCTTTATTATAATTTGCTAACCATATATACAAATTAACCAAAACTTTAGTTTTCCATACTTATTAAAAATAAAAGGATAATAAATAAAAATCAAAAGTATTCAATTAAAATGATCATTAAGATATGAAAAACGTAGGTAATTAATGATTATTTTAAAATAGAGAGAAAAATTTTAAAATATATACCTGCTCTTATTATAAACTCTCGAATATTTTCATGTATTTAAAAAAATTCAATCAATTTATTTATTTTATTTATTAATATTGAAAAAATATGATCGATATATTAAATTACCTAATTTATTTGAAAAATATATTTGTTTTGAAAGCAAGTTGTCTTATTATTCAAGAATAAGAAATTTTTATATATATTAATTGAATATAATAAATAATCATTTAATTATAATAATGACTTAAGGGGATATGAATATTTTTTTTACAGAAAATATTATATACCAAACATATTCTATATATGATTTTTAATAGTTATTACAAAATAACGGATTAGACAAGATAGACCAATTACTAGTTACGAGTTGAAAAATCAACTCACACTATTAAAAACAATAAGTTAAACAAAATAATTCAACGAGTTAAACGACTTAATCCAATTAGTAAAACCATCTCGAATATAGACTACAAACATGCAAGTTGATAATACAAAATTTTAAGTGAAACCTTCATTTAAATTTAAAATTTAAAATTTTTCTTTTTAATTTAAAACTAGCATCTAGACACGTAAAAATAAAAACTATATTTTTAATGTGCAAGTGCATGAAAATAAAAAATATATATGTATCTTGATTAATTTAAATTAATTGTATGATAAAATAAATAAATGATAATACATAATGAAATGAATAATATATGTACTAAAACTGTTAGCGTGATAATAAATAATTGAATGTAATTCTCATCCATTTTTTATGGTTGTGTTTGTGCTCCTCGGGAGTATAGATAATTAGTTATCTGAGTAGTGCTTGGAGTGATTGTTACCTGATCGAATTTTAGAACGTAACACGGGATTTGAGAATTTTCTATGTTTTTTAAATTGTTTTATTTGTTAAGTATCTTACCTTTATACTTATGTTGGACCACATATTTTTTTAGAGTTTTGTTGTTGTTGAGGCCTTAATGCTATGGAAGTGGATCAATTTAATTATTTCACTGTTGAATTGATTTTTATATGAAATTATATTATATTTAATTATATTTACTCCCTATTTCATATTCTACATTACACGGTATTTTAGTTATAACATTTCTTCATATTTCATGTACTAAGAAGTTATAATATTTCAAATATTATAAAGTCATACACATAAAAATCATATTTCATGTACCGAGTCATAATATTTCATGTACTAAGTCATAATATTTCTTATATTCACCAAAAAGTATACAAAATCATATTTTTGTACATTTTTTTGTACTAAGAAGTTATAATATTATCAACAAAATATCCAACCAACTCATAATATTTGCAAAAAACTTTGAACTCAAAATTACCGAATATGATTAATTGTCTCTTTTTCATATGATGAAATATTTGTGAATATCAACAAATTTAACATACAATAAATTAAATATCTATATATTAAAATAATAATTTATATATTTTTCAATAAATACATGTAATACAAAAATATTTTAAATTATACTAACACGAGAAATCTATAAACAAATGCAAAATAGTATGATGCAAAATTGTATGGTGCAGTACAAGTAATTTTATTGCTGATGCTTGATTCTTCAATAATAACTTCAGAAAAAATAGAATTTAATTTCTACATGTAGCTGCAGACACTTGATTCTTCAGTCTCAAAAAGCATCATGGAGCACATACCAACATAAATGTTGCAGAATCTAGTGAAATGAAGAGCCAGCATGCAGGTTCCTTGCTTCAAATAGATTAAGTTTTTATGTTGTCATTATCCATGAAACAAACTAAGTCATATAAAGAAATAAATCAAATATAATTTCCAAAAAAGGAAATTTCAATGCAATACCAAATCAAATATGAAGGTTTAAATCATAAACTCTCAACATTCCTTTTCCATAAAAACTTTTTCTACTTCTCCATCATCATATAATACCTTAAACATAACCTATACTGTAAAATTGTATAACTTATATGAAAGAATAATTTTGGAAGTCAATGGATTTGTGATGATTTCACACATAATTTATGAAGATCCAACCATCCAGGCAAACTGCAATATCTTCATCGGCACTATAATCACATAATTTTCCACGAAAACTATACAATTATGCTTTATGTGTATGCATTCAACTAAGTTTCGTAATTTTCTAATGAAAAACACAAAGGGAATTAATTAATTACCTAATGAGTGACAAGAGATTGATTGTAGTTTCCTTTTCTTCCCCAATCTCCAACGACCAAAAAGTTGAGATATTTTTGTTGTGGTTTTAGACGATGTTCCAACCTTGGAAGGCTCTCAGCAATGGAAGAATGAAACTCCAATAAGCATGACACAGAAACGGTAGAGATAACAGGAAATAACATGTGTTGGTTTAAGCACCAAACCATCTTTCAATGCCTCTAAAATTCTTTCAGAGGATGCACGATCTTCATTTCTAAAACTCGGGATAAGGGAAACAGGTGTAGTTATTTTTCTTCGGATCACGGCGCCTTGCACTTCCACCAGATGAACAAAGGGACACTCGGTCCATTCACGAGAATAAGTCCTTAAACAAGGTATCACTTCGAAACTAAACATTCTAAATTCATCTGTACTATAGATCTCATTCTTATGTCTGGTAGGTTCTTATTGATTTGTGTGGATCAACACCTTATTGCTTCCCCATTTGAAAGTCTGGTTTCTTAAGGCAACAGTCACTAACATCTCCATCACCATCATCCAGTAATGCTTGTAGTTTCATATTCTTGGGATTAAAATAGGCAATCAAGTCACTAGGCCGGTTACCAATATTTCTTCCATACCGTAAATCTATTTCATCAACATCATAATCCTCTTTTTCGACAACATCTTTGAAAGCTATTACATCATCTTTGGCTGAACACTATGAAATTTTTCATGATCCATAATCAAACAAGTTTCAGAGTTTTTTTTCAAAACTATTTGAGATGGTTTTCTACTCAATATAATTAAACTAAATTACCATTTATTACAAAAATAAAATGGATAAACACTCAATTTAGATCCAACAAACTATTAAAATAAAAAAATATATCTCACTAGAACTTTTGCAAATCTCTATAAAAAAATTCATTATAATAAAAAATATTATGCACAAAAAGTGTAAAGCAGTGTTTCACTTCCAGTGAATCGCGGTCTTAAATATTTATTGAAATTTATTTTTATTTTTATTATTTATAAAATAATATTTTTGAACGGTTGTGATGCAATGATTGTGTAATGTATTTTATAATGACAATACATAGTAATTAATCTTTTGAAATAGTCAATTTCGTGGTCATAAATGCATTAAATAATAGTCCTCATTTGTGGATCTGTGAAAGAGTGCCTCAATTGAGAATGATTATGTATTATAGTAGTAAATTTGGAAGAAATTTATGCTGTAAACAAAAAAAAATCACAATTCAATATTTTATAGAAAACATGACCACGGAATTGAAACGATTTTTACCAAAATTCACGGCCAATCTTTTGTTTACTTCGAACATACGAGTAAAAAAAAGTTCATTCTAATATCACTTACTTATTAGAAAATACTATACATTAAAAAATACTATACAAAATATAATCTCTCTATCCATGAAAAAATGGATCATTCATTAAAATAAATGGAATTAAATTAATTATAAAAGTAAAATGGATAAACATTCAATTTAGATCCAAGAAACAGTTAAAAATAAAAATAATTCTCATCACAACATGTGCAAATCTCTATTAAAAAATCATTATAATAAAAGCTACTAATTGACAAAAAAGAATTTTTTAAATAAAAAATATTATTGCGATAAATGTGTTAAATAAAATTCATCATTTGTGACTGGTGACAAAGAAAATGCGTCAAATGGGAATCATTATGTATTGTAGTAGTAAATTTAGAAGAAACTTATGCTAAAAACAAATCAAAATAATCTCAATTAAATATTATATAGATAACTTGACCAAAGTAAAGTATTTAACAAGAAAACCCTAACGAGAATTCCGCCCATGCATATTATTTCATTGCACCACACTGTAACTTTTTGTCCTAAAACCACTAACACCTCTAACTTGGGAAACAAGTGATATGGCTAGTATTCACTTTGATGACAAAATTAATCTTGTTTATAAGATCATATTCATCCAAATAAGCCAAATAACGCATAAAAGTTAGACAACGAATAAGTGAAGTTACTTGCCAAATCATATTCATCCAAATCGGGTCAAATTCTGTGTAATATAAAGCAGGAAAATTAACTGTGATAAAAAAATAAAATTGAGTAGAAAACCCTCTCAAATAGTTTTGAAAAAAAAAACCTCTCAAACTCGTTTGATTATGGATCATGAAAATTTTCATGAGTTTTCAGCCAAAAAAGATGTAAGTGATTTCAAAGATGCTGTCGAAAATGCAAAGTCGAAAGGATGAGGAAACACATAGCCAAAAGGATAATGATATAATCTATTTCACTTCAAGGAATATGACGCTAAAAGCCATACTAGATGATGGTGATGGAGATGTTAGTGATTGTTGCCTTGAGAAAGCAGGCTTTCAAATGGGGAAGCAACAAGGTGTTGATCCACCGCAAATCAAGAAGACCCTACCAGACATAAAGAATGAGATCTATAGTACAGATGAATTTTTAATGTTTAGTTTCAAAGTGATACCTTGTTTAAAGACTTATTCTCATGAATAGACCGAGTGTCCCTTTGTTCATCCAGGGGAAGTGCAAGGCACCGTGATCTGGAGAAATATAACTACACTTGTTTCCCTTCTCCCGAGTTTCAGAAAGGAGGACCGTGCAACAAAGAGATGCATCCTCTAAGAGATTTTTTGAGGCATTAGAAGATGGTTTGGTGCTTAAACCAACGCTTGTTATTTCATGTTATCGCTACCGTTTATGTGTTATGTGTTCCATATATATAGAATATTGAAGAGATTTTCTTGTGCAAATATCAATTATTATAAAGGATTTGTCTTTAAATAAAATTAACTAGTATTTAGACCAGTGCGAGCGTGTTAAAACTTTTTTAAATAAAAAAATAATATTTTAGGACTACTTATAATTTACAATGCCTTTGTTAGTATATATAAAATAATTTATAATATATTGATGGTTAAAAATGTATATAAAATATAAAAAGAATAACAAATTTATGTTTTCATAAAAAAAAATTGTATTCACCAATCATAATTGTCTCATGATTTATAAAAAACAAATATTTGTATCAATTTTTTAATATAAATGTTAACATTTTATCATAAAAAAATATACAATATCTTTTCAATTCAATTTTCTTTTTTCTTGTATCATGTCGTAATATTATATATTTACTCCATCCCAAAATAACTATCATTTTATTAAGTATATAATATTTGTTTATCTAATAGAAATCATACCTAACATATTGGATTAATTACTATAGAAGTGGCAAAAAAAATTAAGTTCTAATTCAAAAAAAAATTTTAAAAATCAAAATAAAATTGAATTAATTCATTATTATTTTAAATGTATCCCGTAAAATTAATGGTTTAAATGTATTCAAAATTAACTTATTTTTCAATTCATTTCAATTGCAAAAAAAAAAAATGATTTAACCTAGAATCACGTTTTCAAAATTTTATTTCTCATTGATTTTTAATTAATATTTATAAAAATATTTGATGTGTTTTATGATAGATTTCTATTTACCAACCATTTATTCGTACTAAATTTTAAAATTTAATAAAATTTCCAATTATAATTTAAATTAGAATTATAAATTTTATTGTAACTTTTTCTTCGTAATGTTTAATTTCATTTCCTTAACAAATATAATATGTTATTTTCATTTTTATTACACCATTAATTATTATTAATGTATATTAATCATGCAAAATCATTTTTATATAAAAAAAATCAAATGAGAAAAGAAAAATATAAGAATGACCAATACTATATATTTTATGAAAATATAATAAAGAACACTTTATTATATACATTTTAACCAATTATTTTTCTTTATTCATAATAAATATAACATAAATGTCATTAAAATGTGAATCTTTTCTTAATTACAATTAATTATATATCTATTACCTTTATTATAATTTGCTAACCATATATACAAATTAACCAAAACTTTAGTTTTCCATACTTATTAAAAATAAAAGGATAATAAATAAAAATCAAAAGTATTCAATTAAAATGATCATTAAGATATGAAAAACGTAGGTAATTAATGATTATTTTAAAATAGAGAGAAAAATTTTAAAATATATACCTGCTCTTATTATAAACTCTCGAATATTTTCATGTATTTAAAAAAATTCAATCAATTTATTTATTTTATTTATTAATATTGAAAAAATATGATCGACATATTAAATTACCTAATTTATTTGAAAAATATATTTGTTTTGAAAGCAAGTTGTCTTATTATTCAAGAATAAGAAATTTTTATATATATTAATTGAATATAATAAATAATCATTTAATTATAATAATGACTTAAGGGATATGAATATTTTTTTTACAGAAAATATTATATACCAAACATATTCTATATATGATTTTTAATAGTTATTACAAAATACCGGATTAGACAAGATAGACCAATTACTAGTTACGAGTTGAAAAATCAACTCACACTATTAAAAACAATAAGTTAAACAAAATAATTCAACGGGTTAAACGACTTAATCCAATTAGTAAAACCATCTCGAATATAGACTACAAACATGCAAGTTGATAATACAAAATTTTAAGTGAAACCTTCATTTAAATTTAAAATTTAAAATTTTTCTTTTTAATTTAAAACTAGCATCTAGACACGTAAAAATAAAAACTATATTTTTAATGTGCAAGTGCATGAAAATAAAAAATATATCTGTATCTTGATTAATTTAAATTAATTGTATGATAAAATAAATAAATGATAATAAATAATGAAATGAATAATATATGTACTAAAACTGTTAGCGTGATAATAAATAATTGAATGTAATTCTCATCCATTTTTTATGGTTGTGTTTGTGCTCCTCGGGAGTATAGATAATTAGTTATCTGAGTAGTGCTTGGAGTGATTGTTACCTGATCGAATTTTAGAACGTAACACGGGATTTGAGAATTTTCTATGTTTTTTAAATTGTTTTATTTGTTAAGTATCTTACCTTTATACTTATGTTGGACCACATATTTTTTTAGAGTTTTGTTGTTGTTGAGGCCTTAATGCTATGGAAGTGGATCAATTTAATTATTTCACTGTTGAATTGATTTTTATATGAAATTATATTATATTTAATTATATTTACTCCCTATTTCATATTCTACATTACACGGTATTTTAGTTATAACATTTCTTCATATTTCATGTACTAAGAAGTTATAATATTTCAAATATTATAAAGTCATACACATAAAAATCATATTTCATGTACCGAGTCATAATATTTCATGTACTAAGTCATAATATTTCTTATATTCACCAAAAAGTATACAGAATCATATTTTTGTACATTTTTTTGTACTAAGAAGTTATAATATTATCAACAAAATATCCAACCAACTCATAATATTTGCAAAAAACTTTGAACTCAAAATTACCGAATATGATTAATTGTCTCTTTTTCATATGATGAAATATTTGTGAATATCAACAAATTTAACATACAATAAATTAAATATCTATATATTAAAATAATAATTTATATATTTTTCAATAAATACATGTAATACAAAAATATTTTAAATTATACTAACACGAGAAATCTATAAACAAATGCAAAATAGTATGATGCAAAATTGTATGGTGCAGTACAAGTAATTTTATTGCTGATGCTTGATTCTTCAATAATAACTTCAGAAAAAATAGAATTTAATTTCTACATGTAGCTGCAGACACTTGATTCTTCAGTCTCAAAAAGCATCATGAAGCACATACCAACAGAAATGTTGCAGAATCTAGTGAAATGAAGAGCCAGCATGCAGGTTCCTTGCTTCAAATAGATTAAGTTTTTATGTTGTCATTATCCATGAAACAAACTAAGTCATATAAAGAAATAAATCAAATATAATTTCCAAAAAAGGAAAGTTCAATGCAATACCAAATCAAATATGAAGGTTTAAATCATAAACTCTCAACATTCCTTTTCCATAAAAACTTTTTCTACTTCTCCATCATCATATAATACCTTAAACATAACCTATACTGTAAAATTGTATAACTTATATGAAAGAATAATTTTGGAAGTCAATGGATTTGTGATGATTTCACACATAATTTATGAAGATCCAACCATCCAGGCAAACTGCAATATCTTCATCGGCACTATAATCACATAATTTTCCACGAAAACTATACAATTATGCTTTATGTGTATGCATTCAACTAAGTTTCGTAATTTTCTAATGAAAAACACAAAGGGAATTAATTAATTACCTAATGAGTGACAAGAGATTGATTGTAGTTTCCTTTTCTTCCCCAATCTCCAACGACCAAAAAGTTGAGATATTTTTGTTGTGGTTTTAGACGATGTTCCAACCTTGGAAGGCTCTCAGCAATGGAAGAATGAAACTCCAATAAGCATGACACAGAAACGGTAGAGATAACAAGAAATAACATGTGTTGGTTTAAGCACCAAACCATCTTTCAATGCCTCTAAAATTCTCTCAGAGGATGCACGATCTTCATTTCTAAAACTCGGGATAAGGGAAACAGGTGTAGTTATTTTTCTTCGGATCACGGCGCCTTGCACTTCCACCAGATGAACAAAGGGACACTCGGTCCATTCACGAGAATAAGTCCTTAAACAAGGTATCACTTCGAAACTAAACATTCTAAATTCATCTGTACTATAGATCTCATTCTTATGTCTGGTAGGTTCTTATTGATTTGTGTGGATCAACACCTTATTGCTTCCCCATTTGAAAGTCTGGTTTCTTAAGGCAACAGTCACTAACATCTCCATCACCATCATCCAGTAATGCTTGTAGTTTCATATTCTTGGGATTAAAATAGGCAATCAAGTCACTAGGCCGGTTACCAATATTTCTTCCATACCGTAAATCTATTTCATCAACATCATAATCCTCTTTTTCGACAACATCTTTGAAAGCTATTACATCATCTTTGGCTGAACACTATGAAATTTTTCATGATCCATAATCAAACAAGTTTCAGAGTTTTTTTTCAAAACTATTTGAGATGGTTTTCTACTCAATATAATTAAACTAAATTACCATTTATTACAAAAATAAAATGGATAAACACTCAATTTAGATCCAACAAACTATTAAAATAAAAAAATATATCTCACTAGAACTTTTGCAAATCTCTATAAAAAAATTCATTATAATAAAAAATATTATGCACAAAAAGTGTAAAGCAGTGTTTCACTTCCAGTGAATCGCGGTCTTAAATATTTATTGAAATTTATTTTTATTTTTATTATTTATAAAATAATATTTATGAACGGTTGTGATGCAATGATTGTGTAATGTATTTTATAATGACAATACATAGTAATTAATCTTTTGAAATAGTCAATTTCGTGGTCATAAATGCATTAAATAATAGTCCTCATTTGTGGATCTGTGAAAGAGTGCCTCAATTGAGAATGATTATGTATTATAGTAGTAAATTTGGAAGAAATTTATGCTGTAAACAAAAAAAAAATCACAATTCAATATTTTATAGAAAACATGACCACGGAATTGAAACGGTTTTTACCAAAATTCACGGCCAATCTTTTGTTTACTTCGAACATACGAGTAAAAATAAGTTCATTCTAATATCACTTACTTATTAGAAAATACTATACATTAAAAAATACTATACAAAATATAATCTCTCTATCCATGAAAAAATGGATCATTCATTAAAATAAATGGAATTAAATTAATTATAAAAGTAAAATGGATAAACGTTCAATTTAGATCCAAGAAACAGTTAAAAATAAAAATAATTCTCATCACAACATGTGCAAATCTCTATTAAAAAATCATTATAATAAAAGCTACTAATTGACAAAAAAGAATTTTTTAAATAAAAAATATTATTGCGATAAATGTGTTAAATAAAATTCATCATTTGTGACTGGTGACAAAGAAAATGCGTCAAATGGGAATCATTATGTATTGTAGTAGTAAATTTAGAAGAAACTTATGCTAAAAACAAATCAAAATAATCTCAATTAAATATTATATAGATAACTTGACCAAAGTAAAGTATTTAACAAGAAAACCCTAACGAGAATTCCGCCCATGCATATTATTTCATTGCACCACACTGTAACTTTTTGTCCTAAAACCACTAACACCTCTAACTTGGGAAACAAGTGATATGGCTAGTATTCACTTTGATGACAAAATTAATCTTGTTTATAAGATCATATTCATCCGAATAAGCCAAATAACGCATAAAAGTTAGACAACGAATAAGTGAAGTTACTTGCCAAATCATATTCATCCAAATCGGGTCAAATTCTGTGTAATATAAAGCAGGAAAATTAACTGTGATAAAAAAATAAAATTGATTAGAAAACCCTCTCAAATAGTTTTGAAAAAAAAACCTCTCAAACTCGTTTGATTATGGATCATGAAAATTTTCATGAGTTTTCAGCCAAAAAAGATGTAAGTGATTTCAAAGATGCTGTCGAAAATGCAAAGTCGAAAGGATGAGGAAACACATAGCCAAAAGGATAATGATATAATCTATTTCACTTCAAGGAATATGACGCTAAAAGCCATACTAGATGATGGTGATGGAGATGTTAGTGATTGTTGCCTTGAGAAAGCAGGCTTTCAAATGGGGAAGCAACAAGGTGTTGATCCACCGCAAATCAAGAAGACCCTACCAGACATAAAGAATGAGATCTATAGTACAGATGAATTTTTAATGTTTAGTTTCAAAGTGATACCTTGTTTAAAGACTTATTCTCATGAATAGACCGAGTATCCCTTTGTTCATCCAGGGGAAGTGCAAGGCACCGTGATCTGGAGAAATATAACTACACTTGTTTCCCTTCTCCCGAGTTTCAGAAAGGAGGACCGTGCAACAAAGAGATGCATCCTCTAAGAGATTTTTTGAGGCATTAGAAGATGGTTTGGTGCTTAAACCAACGCTTGTTATTTCCTGTTATCGCTACCGTTTATGTGTTATGTGTTCCATATATATAGAATATTGAAGAGATTTTCTTGTGCAAATATCAATTATTATAAAGGATTTGTCTTTAAATAAAATTAACTAGTATTTAGACCAGTGCGAGCGTGTTAAAACTTTTTTAAATAAAAAAATAATATTTTAGGACTACTTATAATTTACAATGCCTTTGTTAGTATATATAAAATAATTTATAATATATTGATGGTTAAAAATGTATATAAAATATAAAAAGAATAACAAATTTATGTTTTCATAAAAAAAAATTGTATTCACCAATCATAATTGTCTCATGATTTATAAAAAACAAATATTTGTATCAATTTTTTAATATAAATGTTAACATTTTATCATAAAAAAATATACAATATCTTTTCAATTCAATTTTCTTTTTTCTTGTATCATGTCGTAATATTATATATTTACTCCATCCCAAAATAACTATCATTTTATTAAGTATATAATATTTGTTTATCTAATAGAAATCATACCTAACATATTGGATTAATTACTATAGAAGTGGCAAAAAAAATTAAGTTCTAATTCAAAAAAAAATTTAAAAAATCAAAATAAAATTGAATTAATTCATTATTATTTTAAATGTATCCCGTAAAATTAATGGTTTAAATGTATTCAAAATTAACTTATTTTTCAATTCATTTCAATTGCAAAAAAAAAAAAAAATGATTTAACCTAGAATCACGTTTTCAAAATTTTATTTCTCATTGATTTTTAATTAATATTTATAAAAATATTTGATGTGTTTTATGATAGATTTCTATTTACCAACCATTTATTCGTACTAAATTTTAAAATTTAATAAAATTTCCAATTATAATTTAAATTAGAATTATAAATTTTATTGTAACTTTTTCTTCGTAATGTTTAATTTCATTTCCTTAACAAATATAATATGTTATTTTCATTTTTATTACACCATTAATTATTATTAATGTATATTAATCATGCAAAATCATTTTTATATAAAAAAAATCAAATGAGAAAAGAAAAATATAAGAATGACCAATACTATATATTTTATGAAAATATAATAAAGAACACTTTATTATATACATTTTAACCAATTATTTTTCTTTATTCATAATAAATATAACATAAATGTCATTAAAATGTGAATCTTTTCTTAATTACAATTAATTATATATCTATTACCTTTATTATAATTTGCTAACCATATATACAAATTAACCAAAACTTTAGTTTTCCATACTTATTAAAAATAAAAGGATAATAAATAAAAATCAAAAGTATTCAATTAAAATGATCATTAAGATATGAAAAACGTAGGTAATTAATGATTATTTTAAAATAGAGAGAAAATTTTTAAAATATATACCTGCTCTTATTATAAACTCTCGAATATTTTCATGTATTTAAAAAAATTCAATCAATTTATTTATTTTATTTATTAATATTGAAAAAATATGATCGATATATTAAATTACCTAATTTATTTGAAAAATATATTTGTTTTGAAAGCAAGTTGTCTTATTATTCAAGAATAAGAAATTTTTATATATATTAATTGAATATAATAAATAATCATTTAATTATAATAATGACTTAAGGGGATATGAATATTTTTTTTACAGAAAATATTATATACCAAACATATTCTATATATGATTTTTAATAGTTATTACAAAATAACGGATTAGACAAGATAGACCAATTACTAGTTACGAGTTGAAAAATCAACTCACACTATTAAAAACAATAAGTTAAACAAAATAATTCAACGGGTTAAACGACTTAATCCAATTAGTAAAACCATCTCGAATATAGACTACAAACATGCAAGTTGATAATACAAAATTTTAAGTGAAACCTTCATTTAAATTTAAAATTTAAAATTTTTCTTTTTAATTTAAAACTAGCATCTAGACATGTAAAAATAAAAACTATATTTTTAATGTGCAAGTGCATGAAAATAAAAAATATATCTGTATCTTGATTAATTTAAATTAATTGTATGATAAAATAAATAAATGATAATAAATAATGAAATGAATAATATATGTACTAAAACTGTTAGCGTGATAATAAATAATTGAATGTAATTCTCATCCATTTTTTATGGTTGTGTTTGTGCTCCTCGGGAGTATAGATAATTAGTTATCTGAGTAGTGCTTGGAGTGATTGTTACCTGATCGAATTTTAGAACGTAACACGGGATTTGAGAATTTCCTATGTTTTTTAAATTGTTTTATTTGTTAAGTATCTTACCTTTATACTTATGTTGGACCACATATTTTTTTAGAGTTTTGTTGTTGTTGAGGCCTTAATGCTATGGAAGTGGATCAATTTAATTATTTCACTGTTGAATTGATTTTTATATGAAATTATATTATATTTAATTATATTTACTCCCTATTTCATATTCTACATTACACGGTATTTTAGTTATAACATTTCTTCATATTTCATGTACTAAGAAGTTATAATATTTCAAATATTATAAAGTCATACACATAAAAATCATATTTCATGTACCGAGTCATAATATTTCATGTACTAAGTCATAATATTTCTTATATTCACCAAAAAGTATACAGAATCATATTTTTGTACATTTTTTTGTACTAAGAAGTTATAATATTATCAACAAAATATCCAACCAACTCATAATATTTGCAAAAAACTTTGAACTCAAAATTACCGAATATGATTAATTGTCTCTTTTTCATATGATGAAATATTTGTGAATATCAACAAATTTAACATACAATAAATTAAATATCTATATATTAAAATAATAATTTATATATTTTTCAATAAATACATGTAATACAAAAATATTTTAAATTATACTAACACGAGAAATCTATAAACAAATGCAAAATAGTATGATGCAAAATTGTATGGTGCAGTACAAGTAATTTTATTGCTGATGCTTGATTCTTCAATAATAACTTCAGAAAAAATAGAATTTAATTTCTACATGTAGCTGCAGACACTTGATTCTTCAGTCTCAAAAAGCATCATGAAGCACATACCAACAGAAATGTTGCAGAATCTAGTGAAATGAAGAGCCAGCATGCAGGTTCCTTGCTTCAAATAGATTAAGTTTTTATGTTGTCATTATCCATGAAACAAACTAAGTCATATAAAGAAATAAATCAAATATAATTTCCAAAAAAGGAAAGTTCAATGCAATACCAAATCAAATATGAAGGTTTAAATCATAAACTCTCAACATTCCTTTTCCATAAAAACTTTTTCTACTTCTCCATCATCATATAATACCTTAAACATAACCTATACTGTAAAATTGTATAACTTATATGAAAGAATAATTTTGGAAGTCAATGGATTTGTGATGATTTCACACATAATTTATGAAGATCCAACCATCCAGGCAAACTGCAATATCTTCATCGGCACTATAATCACATAATTTTCCACGAAAACTATACAATTATGCTTTATGTGTATGCATTCAACTAAGTTTCGTAATTTTCTAATGAAAAACACAAAGGGAATTAATTAATTACCTAATGAGTGACAAGAGATTGATTGTAGTTTCCTTTTCTTCCCCAATCTCCAACGACCAAAAAGTTGAGATATTTTTGTTGTGGTTTTAGACGATGTTCCAACCTTGGAAGGCTCTCAGCAATGGAAGAATGAAACTCCAATAAGCATGACACAGAAACGGTAGAGATAACAAGAAATAACATGTGTTGGTTTAAGCACCAAACCATCTTTCAATGCCTCTAAAATTCTCTCAGAGGATGCACGATCTTCATTTCTAAAACTCGGGATAAGGGAAACAGGTGTAGTTATTTTTCTTCGGATCACGGCGCCTTGCACTTCCACCAGATGAACAAAGGGACACTCGGTCCATTCACGAGAATAAGTCCTTAAACAAGGTATCACTTCGAAACTAAACATTCTAAATTCATCTGTACTATAGATCTCATTCTTATGTCTGGTAGGTTCTTATTGATTTGTGTGGATCAACACCTTATTGCTTCCCCATTTGAAAGTCTGGTTTCTTAAGGCAACAGTCACTAACATCTCCATCACCATCATCCAGTAATGCTTGTAGTTTCATATTCTTGGGATTAAAATAGGCAATCAAGTCACTAGGCCGGTTACCAATATTTCTTCCATACCGTAAATCTATTTCATCAACATCATAATCCTCTTTTTCGACAACATCTTTGAAAGCTATTACATCATCTTTGGATGAACACTATGAAATTTTTCATGATCCATAATCAAACAAGTTTCAGAGTTTTTTTTCAAAACTATTTGAGATGGTTTTCTACACAATATAATTAAACTAAATTACCATTTATTACAAAAATAAAATGGATAAACACTCAATTTAGATCCAACAAACTATTAAAATAAAAAAATATATCTCACTAGAACTTTTGCAAATCTCTATAAAAAAATTCATTATAATAAAAAATATTATGCACAAAAAGTGTAAAGCAGTGTTTCACTTCCAGTGAATCGCGGTCTTAAATATTTATTGAAATTTATTTTTATTTTTATTATTTATAAAATAATATTTATGAACGGTTGTGATGCAATGATTGTGTAATGTATTTTATAATGACAATACATAGTAATTAATCTTTTGAAATAGTCAATTTCGTGGTCATAAATGCATTAAATAATAGTCCTCATTTGTGGATCTGTGAAAGAGTGCCTCAATTGAGAATGATTATGTATTATAGTAGTAAATTTGGAAGAAATTTATGCTGTAAACAAAAAAAAAATCACAATTCAATATTTTATAGAAAACATGACCACGGAATTGAAACGGTTTTTACCAAAATTCACGGCCAATCTTTTGTTTACTTCGAACATACGAGTAAAAATAAGTTCATTCTAATATCACTTACTTATTAGAAAATACTATACATTAAAAAATACTATACAAAATATAATCTCTCTATCCATGAAAAAATGGATCATTCATTAAAATAAATGGAATTAAATTAATTATAAAAGTAAAATGGATAAACGTTCAATTTAGATCCAAGAAACAGTTAAAAATAAAAATAATTCTCATCACAACATGTGCAAATCTCTATTAAAAAATCATTATAATAAAAGCTACTAATTGACAAAAAAGAATTTTTTAAATAAAAAATATTATTGCGATAAATGTGTTAAATAAAATTCATCATTTGTGACTGGTGACAAAGAAAATGCGTCAAATGGGAATCATTATGTATTGTAGTAGTAAATTTAGAAGAAACTTATGCTAAAAACAAATCAAAATAATCTCAATTAAATATTATATAGATAACTTGACCAAAGTAAAGTATTTAACAAGAAAACCCTAACGAGAATTCCGCCCATGCATATTATTTCATTGCACCACACTGTAACTTTTTGTCCTAAAACCACTAACACCTCTAACTTGGGAAACAAGTGATATGGCTAGTATTCACTTTGATGACAAAATTAATCTTGTTTATAAGATCATATTCATCCGAATAAGCCAAATAACGCATAAAAGTTAGACAACGAATAAGTGAAGTTACTTGCCAAATCATATTCATCCAAATCGGGTCAAATTCTGTGTAATATAAAGCAGGAAAATTAACTGTGATAAAAAAATAAAATTGATTAGAAAACCCTCTCAAATAGTTTTGAAAAAAAAACCTCTCAAACTCGTTTGATTATGGATCATGAAAATTTTCATGAGTTTTCAGCCAAAAAAGATGTAAGTGATTTCAAAGATGCTGTCGAAAATGCAAAGTCGAAAGGATGAGGAAACACATAGCCAAAAGGATAATGATATAATCTATTTCACTTCAAGGAATATGACGCTAAAAGCCATACTAGATGATGGTGATGGAGATGTTAGTGATTGTTGCCTTGAGAAAGCAGGCTTTCAAATGGGGAAGCAACAAGGTGTTGATCCACCGCAAATCAAGAAGACCCTACCAGACATAAAGAATGAGATCTATAGTACAGATGAATTTTTAATGTTTAGTTTCAAAGTGATACCTTGTTTAAAGACTTATTCTCATGAATAGACCGAGTATCCCTTTGTTCATCCAGGGGAAGTGCAAGGCACCGTGATCTGGAGAAATATAACTACACTTGTTTCCCTTCTCCCGAGTTTCAGAAAGGAGGACCGTGCAACAAAGAGATGCATCCTCTAAGAGATTTTTTGAGGCATTAGAAGATGGTTTGGTGCTTAAACCAACGCTTGTTATTTCCTGTTATCGCTACCGTTTATGTGTTATGTGTTCCATATATATAGAATATTGAAGAGATTTTCTTGTGCAAATATCAATTATTATAAAGGATTTGTCTTTAAATAAAATTAACTAGTATTTAGACCAGTGCGAGCGTGTTAAAACTTTTTTAAATAAAAAAATAATATTTTAGGACTACTTATAATTTACAATGCCTTTGTTAGTATATATAAAATAATTTATAATATATTGATGGTTAAAAATGTATATAAAATATAAAAAGAATAACAAATTTATGTTTTCATAAAAAAAAATTGTATTCACCAATCATAATTGTCTCATGATTTATAAAAAACAAATATTTGTATCAATTTTTTAATATAAATGTTAACATTTTATCATAAAAAAATATACAATATCTTTTCAATTCAATTTTCTTTTTTCTTGTATCATGTCGTAATATTATATATTTACTCCATCCCAAAATAACTATCATTTTATTAAGTATATAATATTTGTTTATCTAATAGAAATCATACCTAACATATTGGATTAATTACTATAGAAGTGGCAAAAAAAATTAAGTTCTAATTCAAAAAAAAATTTAAAAAATCAAAATAAAATTGAATTAATTCATTATTATTTTAAATGTATCCCGTAAAATTAATGGTTTAAATGTATTCAAAATTAACTTATTTTTCAATTCATTTCAATTGCAAAAAAAAAAAAATGATTTAACCTAGAATCACGTTTTCAAAATTTTATTTCTCATTGATTTTTAATTAATATTTATAAAAATATTTGATGTGTTTTATGATAGATTTCTATTTACCAACCATTTATTCGTACTAAATTTTAAAATTTAATAAAATTTCCAATTATAATTTAAATTAGAATTATAAATTTTATTGTAACTTTTTCTTCGTAATGTTTAATTTCATTTCCTTAACAAATATAATATGTTATTTTCATTTTTATTACACCATTAATTATTATTAATGTATATTAATCATGCAAAATCATTTTTATATAAAAAAAATCAAATGAGAAAAGAAAAATATAAGAATGACCAATACTATATATTTTATGAAAATATAATAAAGAACACTTTATTATATACATTTTAACCAATTATTTTTCTTTATTCATAATAAATATAACATAAATGTCATTAAAATGTGAATCTTTTCTTAATTACAATTAATTATATATCTATTACCTTTATTATAATTTGCTAACCATATATACAAATTAACCAAAACTTTAGTTTTCCATACTTATTAAAAATAAAAGGATAATAAATAAAAATCAAAAGTATTCAATTAAAATGATCATTAAGATATGAAAAACGTAGGTAATTAATGATTATTTTAAAATAGAGAGAAAAATTTTAAAATATATACCTGCTCTTATTATAAACTCTCGAATATTTTCATGTATTTAAAAAAATTCAATCAATTTATTTATTTTATTTATTAATATTGAAAAAATATGATCGATATATTAAATTACCTAATTTATTTGAAAAATATATTTGTTTTGAAAGCAAGTTGTCTTATTATTCAAGAATAAGAAATTTTTATATATATTAATTGAATATAATAAATAATCATTTAATTATAATAATGACTTAAGGGGATATGAATATTTTTTTTACAGAAAATATTATATACCAAACATATTCTATATATGATTTTTAATAGTTATTACAAAATAACGGATTAGACAAGATAGACCAATTACTAGTTACGAGTTGAAAAATTAACTCACACTATTAAAAACAATAAGTTAAACAAAATAATTCAACGGGTTAAACGACTTAATCCAATTAGTAAAACCATCTCGAATATAGACTACAAACATGCAAGTTGATAATACAAAATTTTAAGTGAAACCTTCATTTAAATTTAAAATTTAAAATTTTTCTTTTTAATTTAAAACTAGCATCTAGACATGTAAAAATAAAAACTATATTTTTAATGTGCAAGTGCATGAAAATAAAAAATATATCTGTATCTTGATTAATTTAAATTAATTGTATGATAAAATAAATAAATGATAATAAATAATGAAATGAATAATATATGTACTAAAACTGTTAGCGTGATAATAAATAATTGAATGTAATTCTCATCCATTTTTTATGGTTGTGTTTGTGCTCCTCGGGAGTATAGATAATTAGTTATCTGAGTAGTGCTTGGAGTGATTGTTACCTGATCGAATTTTAGGACGTAACACGGGATTTGAGAATTTCCTATGTTTTTTAAATTGTTTTATTTGTTAAGTATCTTACCTTTATACTTATGTTGGACCACATATTTTTTTAGAGTTTTGTTGTTGTTGAGGCCTTAATGCTATGGAAGTGGATCAATTTAATTATTTCACTGTTGAATTGATTTTTATATGAAATTATATTATATTTAATTATATTTACTCCCTATTTCATATTCTACATTACACGGTATTTTAGTTATAACATTTCTTCATATTTCATGTACTAAGAAGTTATAATATTTCAAATATTATAAAGTCATACACATAAAAATCATATTTCATGTACCGAGTCATAATATTTCATGTACTAAGTCATAATATTTCTTATATTCACCAAAAAGTATACAGAATCATATTTTTGTACATTTTTTTGTACTAAGAAGTTATAATATTATCAACAAAATATCCAACCAACTCATAATATTTGCAAAAAACTTTGAACTCAAAATTACCGAATATGATTAATTGTCTCTTTTTCATATGATGAAATATTTGTGAATATCAACAAATTTAACATACAATAAATTAAATATCTATATATTAAAATAATAATTTATATATTTTTCAATAAATACATGTAATACAAAAATATTTTAAATTATACTAACACGAGAAATCTATAAACAAATGCAAAATAGTATGATGCAAAATTGTATGGTGCAGTACAAGTAATTTTATTGCTGATGCTTGATTCTTCAATAATAACTTCAGAAAAAATAGAATTTAATTTCTACATGTAGCTGCAGACACTTGATTCTTCAGTCTCAAAAAGCATCATGAAGCACATACCAACAGAAATGTTGCAGAATCTAGTGAAATGAAGAGCCAGCATGCAGGTTCCTTGCTTCAAATAGATTAAGTTTTTATGTTGTCATTATCCATGAAACAAACTAAGTCATATAAAGAAATAAATCAAATATAATTTCCAAAAAAGGAAAGTTCAATGCAATACCAAATCAAATATGAAGGTTTAAATCATAAACTCTCAACATTCCTTTTCCATAAAAACTTTTTCTACTTCTCCATCATCATATAATACCTTAAACATAACCTATACTGTAAAATTGTATAACTTATATGAAAGAATAATTTTGGAAGTCAATGGATTTGTGATGATTTCACACATAATTTATGAAGATCCAACCATCCAGGCAAACTGCAATATCTTCATCGGCACTATAATCACATAATTTTCCACGAAAACTATACAATTATGCTTTATGTGTATGCATTCAACTAAGTTTCGTAATTTTCTAATGAAAAACACAAAGGGAATTAATTAATTACCTAATGAGTGACAAGAGATTGATTGTAGTTTCCTTTTCTTCCCCAATCTCCAACGACCAAAAAGTTGAGATATTTTTGTTGTGGTTTTAGACGATGTTCCAACCTTGGAAGGCTCTCAGCAATGGAAGAATGAAACTCCAATAAGCATGACACAGAAACGGTAGAGATAACAAGAAATAACATGTGTTGGTTTAAGCACCAAACCATCTTTCAATGCCTCTAAAATTCTCTCAGAGGATGCACGATCTTCATTTCTAAAACTCGGGATAAGGGAAACAGGTGTAGTTATTTTTCTTCGGATCACGGCGCCTTGCACTTCCACCAGATGAACAAAGGGACACTCGGTCCATTCACGAGAATAAGTCCTTAAACAAGGTATCACTTCGAAACTAAACATTCTAAATTCATCTGTACTATAGATCTCATTCTTATGTCTGGTAGGTTCTTATTGATTTGTGTGGATCAACACCTTATTGCTTCCCCATTTGAAAGTCTGGTTTCTTAAGGCAACAGTCACTAACATCTCCATCACCATCATCCAGTAATGCTTGTAGTTTCATATTCTTGGGATTAAAATAGGCAATCAAGTCACTAGGCCGGTTACCAATATTTCTTCCATACCGTAAATCTATTTCATCAACATCATAATCCTCTTTTTCGACAACATCTTTGAAAGCTATTACATCATCTTTGGCTGAACACTATGAAATTTTTCATGATCCATAATCAAACAAGTTTCAGAGTTTTTTTTCAAAACTATTTGAGATGGTTTTCTACTCAATATAATTAAACTAAATTACCATTTATTACAAAAATAAAATGGATAAACACTCAATTTAGATCCAACAAACTATTAAAATAAAAAAATATATCTCACTAGAACTTTTGCAAATCTCTATAAAAAAATTCATTATAATAAAAAATATTATGCACAAAAAGTGTAAAGCAGTGTTTCACTTCCAGTGAATCGCGGTCTTAAATATTTATTGAAATTTATTTTTATTTTTATTATTTATAAAATAATATTTATGAACGGTTGTGATGCAATGATTGTGTAATGTATTTTATAATGACAATACATAGTAATTAATCTTTTGAAATAGTCAATTTCGTGGTCATAAATGCATTAAATAATAGTCCTCATTTGTGGATCTGTGAAAGAGTGCCTCAATTGAGAATGATTATGTATTATAGTAGTAAATTTGGAAGAAATTTATGCTGTAAACAAAAAAAAAATCACAATTCAATATTTTATAGAAAACATGACCACGGAATTGAAACGGTTTTTACCAAAATTCACGGCCAATCTTTTGTTTACTTCGAACATACGAGTAAAAATAAGTTCATTCTAATATCACTTACTTATTAGAAAATACTATACATTAAAAAATACTATACAAAATATAATCTCTCTATCCATGAAAAAATGGATCATTCATTAAAATAAATGGAATTAAATTAATTATAAAAGTAAAATGGATAAACGTTCAATTTAGATCCAAGAAACAGTTAAAAATAAAAATAATTCTCATCACAACATGTGCAAATCTCTATTAAAAAATCATTATAATAAAAGCTACTAATTGACAAAAAAGAATTTTTTAAATAAAAAATATTATTGCGATAAATGTGTTAAATAAAATTCATCATTTGTGACTGGTGACAAAGAAAATGCGTCAAATGGGAATCATTATGTATTGTAGTAGTAAATTTAGAAGAAACTTATGCTAAAAACAAATCAAAATAATCTCAATTAAATATTATATAGATAACTTGACCAAAGTAAAGTATTTAACAAGAAAACCCTAACGAGAATTCCGCCCATGCATATTATTTCATTGCACCACACTGTAACTTTTTGTCCTAAAACCACTAACACCTCTAACTTGGGAAACAAGTGATATGGCTAGTATTCACTTTGATGACAAAATTAATCTTGTTTATAAGATCATATTCATCCGAATAAGCCAAATAACGCATAAAAGTTAGACAACGAATAAGTGAAGTTACTTGCCAAATCATATTCATCCAAATCGGGTCAAATTCTGTGTAATATAAAGCAGGAAAATTAACTGTGATAAAAAAAATAAAATTGATTAGAAAACCCTCTCAAATAGTTTTGAAAAAAAAACCTCTCAAACTCGTTTGATTATGGATCATGAAAATTTTCATGAGTTTTCAGCCAAAAAAGATGTAAGTGATTTCAAAGATGCTGTCGAAAATGCAAAGTCGAAAGGATGAGGAAACACATAGCCAAAAGGATAATGATATAATCTATTTCACTTCAAGGAATATGACGCTAAAAGCCATACTAGATGATGGTGATGGAGATGTTAGTGATTGTTGCCTTGAGAAAGCAGGCTTTCAAATGGGGAAGCAACAAGGTGTTGATCCACCGCAAATCAAGAAGACCCTACCAGACATAAAGAATGAGATCTATAGTACAGATGAATTTTTAATGTTTAGTTTCAAAGTGATACCTTGTTTAAAGACTTATTCTCATGAATAGACCGAGTATCCCTTTGTTCATCCAGGGGAAGTGCAAGGCACCGTGATCTGGAGAAATATAACTACACTTGTTTCCCTTCTCCCGAGTTTCAGAAAGGAGGACCGTGCAACAAAGAGATGCATCCTCTAAGAGATTTTTTGAGGCATTAGAAGATGGTTTGGTGCTTAAACCAACGCTTGTTATTTCCTGTTATCGCTACCGTTTATGTGTTATGTGTTCCATATATATAGAATATTGAAGAGATTTTCTTGTGCAAATATCAATTATTATAAAGGATTTGTCTTTAAATAAAATTAACTAGTATTTAGACCAGTGCGAGCGTGTTAAAACTTTTTTAAATAAAAAAATAATATTTTAGGACTACTTATAATTTACAATGCCTTTGTTAGTATATATAAAATAATTTATAATATATTGATGGTTAAAAATGTATATAAAATATAAAAAGAATAACAAATTTATGTTTTCATAAAAAAAAATTGTATTCACCAATCATAATTGTCTCATGATTTATAAAAAACAAATATTTGTATCAATTTTTTAATATAAATGTTAACATTTTATCATAAAAAAATATACAATATCTTTTCAATTCAATTTTCTTTTTTCTTGTATCATGTCGTAATATTATATATTTACTCCATCCCAAAATAACTATCATTTTATTAAGTATATAATATTTGTTTATCTAATAGAAATCATACCTAACATATTGGATTAATTACTATAGAAGTGGCAAAAAAAATTAAGTTCTAATTCAAAAAAAAATTTAAAAAATCAAAATAAAATTGAATTAATTCATTATTATTTTAAATGTATCCCGTAAAATTAATGGTTTAAATGTATTCAAAATTAACTTATTTTTCAATTCATTTCAATTGCAAAAAAAAAAAAATGATTTAACCTAGAATCACGTTTTCAAAATTTTATTTCTCATTGATTTTTAATTAATATTTATAAAAATATTTGATGTGTTTTATGATAGATTTCTATTTACCAACCATTTATTCGTACTAAATTTTAAAATTTAATAAAATTTCCAATTATAATTTAAATTAGAATTATAAATTTTATTGTAACTTTTTCTTCGTAATGTTTAATTTCATTTCCTTAACAAATATAATATGTTATTTTCATTTTTATTACACCATTAATTATTATTAATGTATATTAATCATGCAAAATCATTTTTATATAAAAAAAAATCAAATGAGAAAAGAAAAATATAAGAATGACCAATACTATATATTTTATGAAAATATAATAAAGAACACTTTATTATATACATTTTAACCAATTATTTTTCTTTATTCATAATAAATATAACATAAATGTCATTAAAATGTGAATCTTTTCTTAATTACAATTAATTATATATCTATTACCTTTATTATAATTTGCTAACCATATATACAAATTAACCAAAACTTTAGTTTTCCATACTTATTAAAAATAAAAGGATAATAAATAAAAATCAAAAGTATTCAATTAAAATGATCATTAAGATATGAAAAACGTAGGTAATTAATGATTATTTTAAAATAGAGAGAAAAATTTTAAAATATATACCTGCTCTTATTATAAACTCTCGAATATTTTCATGTATTTAAAAAAATTCAATCAATTTATTTATTTTATTTATTAATATTGAAAAAATATGATCGATATATTAAATTACCTAATTTATTTGAAAAATATATTTGTTTTGAAAGCAAGTTGTCTTATTATTCAAGAATAAGAAATTTTTATATATATTAATTGAATATAATAAATAATCATTTAATTATAATAATGACTTAAGGGGATATGAATATTTTTTTTACAGAAAATATTATATACCAAACATATTCTATATATGATTTTTAATAGTTATTACAAAATAACGGATTAGACAAGATAGACCAATTACTAGTTACGAGTTGAAAAATCAACTCACACTATTAAAAACAATAAGTTAAACAAAATAATTCAACGGGTTAAACGACTTAATCCAATTAGTAAAACCATCTCGAATATAGACTACAAACATGCAAGTTGATAATACAAAATTTTAAGTGAAACCTTCATTTAAATTTAAAATTTAAAATTTTTCTTTTTAATTTAAAACTAGCATCTAGACATGTAAAAATAAAAACTATATTTTTAATGTGCAAGTGCATGAAAATAAAAAATATATCTGTATCTTGATTAATTTAAATTAATTGTATGATAAAATAAATAAATGATAATAAATAATGAAATGAATAATATATGTACTAAAACTGTTAGCGTGATAATAAATAATTGAATGTAATTCTCATCCATTTTTTATGGTTGTGTTTGTGCTCCTCGGGAGTATAGATAATTAGTTATCTGAGTAGTGCTTGGAGTGATTGTTACCTGATCGAATTTTAGAACGTAACACGGGATTTGAGAATTTCCTATGTTTTTTAAATTGTTTTATTTGTTAAGTATCTTACCTTTATACTTATGTTGGACCACATATTTTTTTAGAGTTTTGTTGTTGTTGAGGCCTTAATGCTATGGAAGTGGATCAATTTAATTATTTCACTGTTGAATTGATTTTTATATGAAATTATATTATATTTAATTATATTTACTCCCTATTTCATATTCTACATTACACGGTATTTTAGTTATAACATTTCTTCATATTTCATGTACTAAGAAGTTATAATATTTCAAATATTATAAAGTCATACACATAAAAATCATATTTCATGTACCGAGTCATAATATTTCATGTACTAAGTCATAATATTTCTTATATTCACCAAAAAGTATACAGAATCATATTTTTGTACATTTTTTTGTACTAAGAAGTTATAATATTATCAACAAAATATCCAACCAACTCATAATATTTGCAAAAAACTTTGAACTCAAAATTACCGAATATGATTAATTGTCTCTTTTTCATATGATGAAATATTTGTGAATATCAACAAATTTAACATACAATAAATTAAATATCTATATATTAAAATAATAATTTATATATTTTTCAATAAATACATGTAATACAAAAATATTTTAAATTATACTAACACGAGAAATCTATAAACAAATGCAAAATAGTATGATGCAAAATTGTATGGTGCAGTACAAGTAATTTTATTGCTGATGCTTGATTCTTCAATAATAACTTCAGAAAAAATAGAATTTAATTTCTACATGTAGCTGCAGACACTTGATTCTTCAGTCTCAAAAAGCATCATGAAGCACATACCAACAGAAATGTTGCAGAATCTAGTGAAATGAAGAGCCAGCATGCAGGTTCCTTGCTTCAAATAGATTAAGTTTTTATGTTGTCATTATCCATGAAACAAACTAAGTCATATAAAGAAATAAATCAAATATAATTTCCAAAAAAGGAAAGTTCAATGCAATACCAAATCAAATATGAAGGTTTAAATCATAAACTCTCAACATTCCTTTTCCATAAAAACTTTTTCTACTTCTCCATCATCATATAATACCTTAAACATAACCTATACTGTAAAATTGTATAACTTATATGAAAGAATAATTTTGGAAGTCAATGGATTTGTGATGATTTCACACATAATTTATGAAGATCCAACCATCCAGGCAAACTGCAATATCTTCATCGGCACTATAATCACATAATTTTCCACGAAAACTATACAATTATGCTTTATGTGTATGCATTCAACTAAGTTTCGTAATTTTCTAATGAAAAACACAAAGGGAATTAATTAATTACCTAATGAGTGACAAGAGATTGATTGTAGTTTCCTTTTCTTCCCCAATCTCCAACGACCAAAAAGTTGAGATATTTTTGTTGTGGTTTTAGACGATGTTCCAACCTTGGAAGGCTCTCAGCAATGGAAGAATGAAACTCCAATAAGCATGACACAGAAACGGTAGAGATAACAAGAAATAACATGTGTTGGTTTAAGCACCAAACCATCTTTCAATGCCTCTAAAATTCTCTCAGAGGATGCACGATCTTCATTTCTAAAACTCGGGATAAGGGAAACAGGTGTAGTTATTTTTCTTCGGATCACGGCGCCTTGCACTTCCACCAGATGAACAAAGGGACACTCGGTCCATTCACGAGAATAAGTCCTTAAACAAGGTATCACTTCGAAACTAAACATTCTAAATTCATCTGTACTATAGATCTCATTCTTATGTCTGGTAGGTTCTTATTGATTTGTGTGGATCAACACCTTATTGCTTCCCCATTTGAAAGTCTGGTTTCTTAAGGCAACAGTCACTAACATCTCCATCACCATCATCCAGTAATGCTTGTAGTTTCATATTCTTGGGATTAAAATAGGCAATCAAGTCACTAGGCCGGTTACCAATATTTCTTCCATACCGTAAATCTATTTCATCAACATCATAATCCTCTTTTTCGACAACATCTTTGAAAGCTATTACATCATCTTTGGCTGAACACTATGAAATTTTTCATGATCCATAATCAAACAAGTTTCAGAGTTTTTTTTCAAAACTATTTGAGATGGTTTTCTACTCAATATAATTAAACTAAATTACCATTTATTACAAAAATAAAATGGATAAACACTCAATTTAGATCCAACAAACTATTAAAATAAAAAAATATATCTCACTAGAACTTTTGCAAATCTCTATAAAAAAATTCATTATAATAAAAAATATTATGCACAAAAAGTGTAAAGCAGTGTTTCACTTCCAGTGAATCGCGGTCTTAAATATTTATTGAAATTTATTTTTATTTTTATTATTTATAAAATAATATTTATGAACGGTTGTGATGCAATGATTGTGTAATGTATTTTATAATGACAATACATAGTAATTAATCTTTTGAAATAGTCAATTTCGTGGTCATAAATGCATTAAATAATAGTCCTCATTTGTGGATCTGTGAAAGAGTGCCTCAATTGAGAATGATTATGTATTATAGTAGTAAATTTGGAAGAAATTTATGCTGTAAACAAAAAAAAAAATCACAATTCAATATTTTATAGAAAACATGACCACGGAATTGAAACGGTTTTTACCAAAATTCACGGCCAATCTTTTGTTTACTTCGAACATACGAGTAAAAATAAGTTCATTCTAATATCACTTACTTATTAGAAAATACTATACATTAAAAAATACTATACAAAATATAATCTCTCTATCCATGAAAAAATGGATCATTCATTAAAATAAATGGAATTAAATTAATTATAAAAGTAAAATGGATAAACGTTCAATTTAGATCCAAGAAACAGTTAAAAATAAAAATAATTCTCATCACAACATGTGCAAATCTCTATTAAAAAATCATTATAATAAAAGCTACTAATTGACAAAAAAGAATTTTTTAAATAAAAAATATTATTGCGATAAATGTGTTAAATAAAATTCATCATTTGTGACTGGTGACAAAGAAAATGCGTCAAATGGGAATCATTATGTATTGTAGTAGTAAATTTAGAAGAAACTTATGCTAAAAACAAATCAAAATAATCTCAATTAAATATTATATAGATAACTTGACCAAAGTAAAGTATTTAACAAGAAAACCCTAACGAGAATTCCGCCCATGCATATTATTTCATTGCACCACACTGTAACTTTTTGTCCTAAAACCACTAACACCTCTAACTTGGGAAACAAGTGATATGGCTAGTATTCACTTTGATGACAAAATTAATCTTGTTTATAAGATCATATTCATCCGAATAAGCCAAATAACGCATAAAAGTTAGACAACGAATAAGTGAAGTTACTTGCCAAATCATATTCATCCAAATCGGGTCAAATTCTGTGTAATATAAAGCAGGAAAATTAACTGTGATAAAAAAAATAAAATTGATTAGAAAACCCTCTCAAATAGTTTTGAAAAAAAAACCTCTCAAACTCGTTTGATTATGGATCATGAAAATTTTCATGAGTTTTCAGCCAAAAAAGATGTAAGTGATTTCAAAGATGCTGTCGAAAATGCAAAGTCGAAAGGATGAGGAAACACATAGCCAAAAGGATAATGATATAATCTATTTCACTTCAAGGAATATGACGCTAAAAGCCATACTAGATGATGGTGATGGAGATGTTAGTGATTGTTGCCTTGAGAAAGCAGGCTTTCAAATGGGGAAGCAACAAGGTGTTGATCCACCGCAAATCAAGAAGACCCTACCAGACATAAAGAATGAGATCTATAGTACAGATGAATTTTTAATGTTTAGTTTCAAAGTGATACCTTGTTTAAAGACTTATTCTCATGAATAGACCGAGTATCCCTTTGTTCATCCAGGGGAAGTGCAAGGCACCGTGATCTGGAGAAATATAACTACACTTGTTTCCCTTCTCCCGAGTTTCAGAAAGGAGGACCGTGCAACAAAGAGATGCATCCTCTAAGAGATTTTTTGAGGCATTAGAAGATGGTTTGGTGCTTAAACCAACGCTTGTTATTTCCTGTTATCGCTACCGTTTATGTGTTATGTGTTCCATATATATAGAATATTGAAGAGATTTTCTTGTGCAAATATCAATTATTATAAAGGATTTGTCTTTAAATAAAATTAACTAGTATTTAGACCAGTGCGAGCGTGTTAAAACTTTTTTAAATAAAAAAATAATATTTTAGGACTACTTATAATTTACAATGCCTTTGTTAGTATATATAAAATAATTTATAATATATTGATGGTTAAAAATGTATATAAAATATAAAAAGAATAACAAATTTATGTTTTCATAAAAAAAAATTGTATTCACCAATCATAATTGTCTCATGATTTATAAAAAACAAATATTTGTATCAATTTTTTAATATAAATGTTAACATTTTATCATAAAAAAATATACAATATCTTTTCAATTCAATTTTCTTTTTTCTTGTATCATGTCGTAATATTATATATTTACTCCATCCCAAAATAACTATCATTTTATTAAGTATATAATATTTGTTTATCTAATAGAAATCATACCTAACATATTGGATTAATTACTATAGAAGTGGCAAAAAAAATTAAGTTCTAATTCAAAAAAAAATTTAAAAAATCAAAATAAAATTGAATTAATTCATTATTATTTTAAATGTATCCCGTAAAATTAATGGTTTAAATGTATTCAAAATTAACTTATTTTTCAATTCATTTCAATTGCAAAAAAAAAAAAAATGATTTAACCTAGAATCACGTTTTCAAAATTTTATTTCTCATTGATTTTTAATTAATATTTATAAAAATATTTGATGTGTTTTATGATAGATTTCTATTTACCAACCATTTATTCGTACTAAATTTTAAAATTTAATAAAATTTCCAATTATAATTTAAATTAGAATTATAAATTTTATTGTAACTTTTTCTTCGTAATGTTTAATTTCATTTCCTTAACAAATATAATATGTTATTTTCATTTTTATTACACCATTAATTATTATTAATGTATATTAATCATGCAAAATCATTTTTATATAAAAAAAAATCAAATGAGAAAAGAAAAATATAAGAATGACCAATACTATATATTTTATGAAAATATAATAAAGAACACTTTATTATATACATTTTAACCAATTATTTTTCTTTATTCATAATAAATATAACATAAATGTCATTAAAATGTGAATCTTTTCTTAATTACAATTAATTATATATCTATTACCTTTATTATAATTTGCTAACCATATATACAAATTAACCAAAACTTTAGTTTTCCATACTTATTAAAAATAAAAGGATAATAAATAAAAATCAAAAGTATTCAATTAAAATGATCATTAAGATATGAAAAACGTAGGTAATTAATGATTATTTTAAAATAGAGAGAAAAATTTTAAAATATATACCTGCTCTTATTATAAACTCTCGAATATTTTCATGTATTTAAAAAAATTCAATCAATTTATTTATTTTATTTATTAATATTGAAAAAATATGATCGATATATTAAATTACCTAATTTATTTGAAAAATATATTTGTTTTGAAAGCAAGTTGTCTTATTATTCAAGAATAAGAAATTTTTATATATATTAATTGAATATAATAAATAATCATTTAATTATAATAATGACTTAAGGGGATATGAATATTTTTTTTACAGAAAATATTATATACCAAACATATTCTATATATGATTTTTAATAGTTATTACAAAATAACGGATTAGACAAGATAGACCAATTACTAGTTACGAGTTGAAAAATCAACTCACACTATTAAAAACAATAAGTTAAACAAAATAATTCAACGGGTTAAACGACTTAATCCAATTAGTAAAACCATCTCGAATATAGACTACAAACATGCAAGTTGATAATACAAAATTTTAAGTGAAACCTTCATTTAAATTTAAAATTTAAAATTTTTCTTTTTAATTTAAAACTAGCATCTAGACATGTAAAAATAAAAACTATATTTTTAATGTGCAAGTGCATGAAAATAAAAAATATATCTGTATCTTGATTAATTTAAATTAATTGTATGATAAAATAAATAAATGATAATAAATAATGAAATGAATAATATATGTACTAAAACTGTTAGCGTGATAATAAATAATTGAATGTAATTCTCATCCATTTTTTATGGTTGTGTTTGTGCTCCTCGGGAGTATAGATAATTAGTTATCTGAGTAGTGCTTGGAGTGATTGTTACCTGATCGAATTTTAGAACGTAACACGGGATTTGAGAATTTCCTATGTTTTTTAAATTGTTTTATTTGTTAAGTATCTTACCTTTATACTTATGTTGGACCACATATTTTTTTAGAGTTTTGTTGTTGTTGAGGCCTTAATGCTATGGAAGTGGATCAATTTAATTATTTCACTGTTGAATTGATTTTTATATGAAATTATATTATATTTAATTATATTTACTCCCTATTTCATATTCTACATTACACGGTATTTTAGTTATAACATTTCTTCATATTTCATGTACTAAGAAGTTATAATATTTCAAATATTATAAAGTCATACACATAAAAATCATATTTCATGTACCGAGTCATAATATTTCATGTACTAAGTCATAATATTTCTTATATTCACCAAAAAGTATACAGAATCATATTTTTGTACATTTTTTTGTACTAAGAAGTTATAATATTATCAACAAAATATCCAACCAACTCATAATATTTGCAAAAAACTTTGAACTCAAAATTACCGAATATGATTAATTGTCTCTTTTTCATATGATGAAATATTTGTGAATATCAACAAATTTAACATACAATAAATTAAATATCTATATATTAAAATAATAATTTATATATTTTTCAATAAATACATGTAATACAAAAATATTTTAAATTATACTAACACGAGAAATCTATAAACAAATGCAAAATAGTATGATGCAAAATTGTATGGTGCAGTACAAGTAATTTTATTGCTGATGCTTGATTCTTCAATAATAACTTCAGAAAAAATAGAATTTAATTTCTACATGTAGCTGCAGACACTTGATTCTTCAGTCTCAAAAAGCATCATGAAGCACATACCAACAGAAATGTTGCAGAATCTAGTGAAATGAAGAGCCAGCATGCAGGTTCCTTGCTTCAAATAGATTAAGTTTTTATGTTGTCATTATCCATGAAACAAACTAAGTCATATAAAGAAATAAATCAAATATAATTTCCAAAAAAGGAAAGTTCAATGCAATACCAAATCAAATATGAAGGTTTAAATCATAAACTCTCAACATTCCTTTTCCATAAAAACTTTTTCTACTTCTCCATCATCATATAATACCTTAAACATAACCTATACTGTAAAATTGTATAACTTATATGAAAGAATAATTTTGGAAGTCAATGGATTTGTGATGATTTCACACATAATTTATGAAGATCCAACCATCCAGGCAAACTGCAATATCTTCATCGGCACTATAATCACATAATTTTCCACGAAAACTATACAATTATGCTTTATGTGTATGCATTCAACTAAGTTTCGTAATTTTCTAATGAAAAACACAAAGGGAATTAATTAATTACCTAATGAGTGACAAGAGATTGATTGTAGTTTCCTTTTCTTCCCCAATCTCCAACGACCAAAAAGTTGAGATATTTTTGTTGTGGTTTTAGACGATGTTCCAACCTTGGAAGGCTCTCAGCAATGGAAGAATGAAACTCCAATAAGCATGACACAGAAACGGTAGAGATAACAAGAAATAACATGTGTTGGTTTAAGCACCAAACCATCTTTCAATGCCTCTAAAATTCTCTCAGAGGATGCACGATCTTCATTTCTAAAACTCGGGATAAGGGAAACAGGTGTAGTTATTTTTCTTCGGATCACGGCGCCTTGCACTTCCACCAGATGAACAAAGGGACACTCGGTCCATTCACGAGAATAAGTCCTTAAACAAGGTATCACTTCGAAACTAAACATTCTAAATTCATCTGTACTATAGATCTCATTCTTATGTCTGGTAGGTTCTTATTGATTTGTGTGGATCAACACCTTATTGCTTCCCCATTTGAAAGTCTGGTTTCTTAAGGCAACAGTCACTAACATCTCCATCACCATCATCCAGTAATGCTTGTAGTTTCATATTCTTGGGATTAAAATAGGCAATCAAGTCACTAGGCCGGTTACCAATATTTCTTCCATACCGTAAATCTATTTCATCAACATCATAATCCTCTTTTTCGACAACATCTTTGAAAGCTATTACATCATCTTTGGCTGAACACTATGAAATTTTTCATGATCCATAATCAAACAAGTTTCAGAGTTTTTTTTCAAAACTATTTGAGATGGTTTTCTACTCAATATAATTAAACTAAATTACCATTTATTACAAAAATAAAATGGATAAACACTCAATTTAGATCCAACAAACTATTAAAATAAAAAAATATATCTCACTAGAACTTTTGCAAATCTCTATAAAAAAATTCATTATAATAAAAAATATTATGCACAAAAAGTGTAAAGCAGTGTTTCACTTCCAGTGAATCGCGGTCTTAAATATTTATTGAAATTTATTTTTATTTTTATTATTTATAAAATAATATTTATGAACGGTTGTGATGCAATGATTGTGTAATGTATTTTATAATGACAATACATAGTAATTAATCTTTTGAAATAGTCAATTTCGTGGTCATAAATGCATTAAATAATAGTCCTCATTTGTGGATCTGTGAAAGAGTGCCTCAATTGAGAATGATTATGTATTATAGTAGTAAATTTGGAAGAAATTTATGCTGTAAACAAAAAAAAAAATCACAATTCAATATTTTATAGAAAACATGACCACGGAATTGAAACGGTTTTTACCAAAATTCACGGCCAATCTTTTGTTTACTTCGAACATACGAGTAAAAATAAGTTCATTCTAATATCACTTACTTATTAGAAAATACTATACATTAAAAAATACTATACAAAATATAATCTCTCTATCCATGAAAAAATGGATCATTCATTAAAATAAATGGAATTAAATTAATTATAAAAGTAAAATGGATAAACGTTCAATTTAGATCCAAGAAACAGTTAAAAATAAAAATAATTCTCATCACAACATGTGCAAATCTCTATTAAAAAATCATTATAATAAAAGCTACTAATTGACAAAAAAGAATTTTTTAAATAAAAAATATTATTGCGATAAATGTGTTAAATAAAATTCATCATTTGTGACTGGTGACAAAGAAAATGCGTCAAATGGGAATCATTATGTATTGTAGTAGTAAATTTAGAAGAAACTTATGCTAAAAACAAATCAAAATAATCTCAATTAAATATTATATAGATAACTTGACCAAAGTAAAGTATTTAACAAGAAAACCCTAACGAGAATTCCGCCCATGCATATTATTTCATTGCACCACACTGTAACTTTTTGTCCTAAAACCACTAACACCTCTAACTTGGGAAACAAGTGATATGGCTAGTATTCACTTTGATGACAAAATTAATCTTGTTTATAAGATCATATTCATCCGAATAAGCCAAATAACGCATAAAAGTTAGACAACGAATAAGTGAAGTTACTTGCCAAATCATATTCATCCAAATCGGGTCAAATTCTGTGTAATATAAAGCAGGAAAATTAACTGTGATAAAAAAATAAAATTGATTAGAAAACCCTCTCAAATAGTTTTGAAAAAAAAACCTCTCAAACTCGTTTGATTATGGATCATGAAAATTTTCATGAGTTTTCAGCCAAAAAAGATGTAAGTGATTTCAAAGATGCTGTCGAAAATGCAAAGTCGAAAGGATGAGGAAACACATAGCCAAAAGGATAATGATATAATCTATTTCACTTCAAGGAATATGACGCTAAAAGCCATACTAGATGATGGTGATGGAGATGTTAGTGATTGTTGCCTTGAGAAAGCAGACTTTCAAATGGGGAAGCAACAAGGTGTTGATCCACCGCAAATCAAGAAGACCCTACCAGACATAAAGAATGAGATCTATAGTACAGATGAATTTTTAATGTTTAGTTTCAAAGTGATACCTTGTTTAAAGACTTATTCTCATGAATAGACCGAGTATCCCTTTGTTCATCCAGGGGAAGTGCAAGGCACCGTGATCTGGAGAAATATAACTACACTTGTTTCCCTTCTCCCGAGTTTCAGAAAGGAGGACCGTGCAACAAAGAGATGCATCCTCTAAGAGATTTTTTGAGGCATTAGAAGATGGTTTGGTGCTTAAACCAACGCTTGTTATTTCCTGTTATCGCTACCGTTTATGTGTTATGTGTTCCATATATATAGAATATTGAAGAGATTTTCTTGTGCAAATATCAATTATTATAAAGGATTTGTCTTTAAATAAAATTAACTAGTATTTAGACCAGTGCGAGCGTGTTAATACTTTTTTAAATAAAAAAATAATATTTTAGGACTACTTATAATTTACAATGCCTTTGTTAGTATATATAAAATAATTTATAATATATTGATGGTTAAAAATGTATATAAAATATAAAAAGAATAACAAATTTATGTTTTCATAAAAAAAAATTGTATTCACCAATCATAATTGTCTCATGATTTATAAAAAACAAATATTTGTATCAATTTTTTAATATAAATGTTAACATTTTATCATAAAAAAATATACAATATCTTTTCAATTCAATTTTCTTTTTTCTTGTATCATGTCGTAATATTATATATTTACTCCATCCCAAAATAACTATCATTTTATTAAGTATATAATATTTGTTTATCTAATAGAAATCATACCTAACATATTGGATTAATTACTATAGAAGTGGCAAAAAAAATTAAGTTCTAATTCAAAAAAAAATTTAAAAAATCAAAATAAAATTGAATTAATTCATTATTATTTTAAATGTATCCCGTAAAATTAATGGTTTAAATGTATTCAAAATTAACTTATTTTTCAATTCATTTCAATTGCAAAAAAAAAAAATGATTTAACCTAGAATCACGTTTTCAAAATTTTATTTCTCATTGATTTTTAATTAATATTTATAAAAATATTTGATGTGTTTTATGATAGATTTCTATTTACCAACCATTTATTCGTACTAAATTTTAAAATTTAATAAAATTTCCAATTATAATTTAAATTAGAATTATAAATTTTATTGTAACTTTTTCTTCGTAATGTTTAATTTCATTTCCTTAACAAATATAATATGTTATTTTCATTTTTATTACACCATTAATTATTATTAATGTATATTAATCATGCAAAATCATTTTTATATAAAAAAAATCAAATGAGAAAAGAAAAATATAAGAATGACCAATACTATATATTTTATGAAAATATAATAAAGAACACTTTATTATATACATTTTAACCAATTATTTTTCTTTATTCATAATAAATATAACATAAATGTCATTAAAATGTGAATCTTTTCTTAATTACAATTAATTATATATCTATTACCTTTATTATAATTTGCTAACCATATATACAAATTAACCAAAACTTTAGTTTTCCATACTTATTAAAAATAAAAGGATAATAAATAAAAATCAAAAGTATTCAATTAAAATGATCATTAAGATATGAAAAACGTAGGTAATTAATGATTATTTTAAAATAGAGAGAAAAATTTTAAAATATATACCTGCTCTTATTATAAACTCTCGAATATTTTCATGTATTTAAAAAAATTCAATCAATTTATTTATTTTATTTATTAATATTGAAAAAATATGATCGATATATTAAATTACCTAATTTATTTGAAAAATATATTTGTTTTGAAAGCAAGTTGTCTTATTATTCAAGAATAAGAAATTTTTATATATATTAATTGAATATAATAAATAATCATTTAATTATAATAATGACTTAAGGGGATATGAATATTTTTTTTACAGAAAATATTATATACCAAACATATTCTATATATGATTTTTAATAGTTATTACAAAATAACAGATTAGACAAGATAGACCAATTACTAGTTACGAGTTGAAAAATCAACTCACACTATTAAAAACAATAAGTTAAACAAAATAATTCAACGGGTTAAACGACTTAATCCAATTAGTAAAACCATCTCGAATATAGACTACAAACATGCAAGTTGATAATACAAAATTTTAAGTGAAACCTTCATTTAAATTTAAAATTTAAAATTTTTCTTTTTAATTTAAAACTAGCATCTAGACATGTAAAAATAAAAACTATATTTTTAATGTGCAAGTGCATGAAAATAAAAAATATATCTGTATCTTGATTAATTTAAATTAATTGTATGATAAAATAAATAAATGATAATAAATAATGAAATGAATAATATATGTACTAAAACTGTTAGCGTGATAATAAATAATTGAATGTAATTCTCATCCATTTTTTATGGTTGTGTTTGTGCTCCTCGGGAGTATAGATAATTAGTTATCTGAGTAGTGCTTGGAGTGATTGTTACCTGATCGAATTTTAGAACGTAACACGGGATTTGAGAATTTCCTATGTTTTTTAAATTGTTTTATTTGTTAAGTATCTTACCTTTATACTTATGTTGGACCACATATTTTTTTAGAGTTTTGTTGTTGTTGAGGCCTTAATGCTATGGAAGTGGATCAATTTAATTATTTCACTGTTGAATTGATTTTTATATGAAATTATATTATATTTAATTATATTTACTCCCTATTTCATATTCTACATTACACGGTATTTTAGTTATAACATTTCTTCATATTTCATGTACTAAGAAGTTATAATATTTCAAATATTATAAAGTCATACACATAAAAATCATATTTCATGTACCGAGTCATAATATTTCATGTACTAAGTCATAATATTTCTTATATTCACCAAAAAGTATACAGAATCATATTTTTGTACATTTTTTTGTACTAAGAAGTTATAATATTATCAACAAAATATCCAACCAACTCATAATATTTGCAAAAAACTTTGAACTCAAAATTACCGAATATGATTAATTGTCTCTTTTTCATATGATGAAATATTTGTGAATATCAACAAATTTAACATACAATAAATTAAATATCTATATATTAAAATAATAATTTATATATTTTTCAATAAATACATGTAATACAAAAATATTTTAAATTATACTAACACGAGAAATCTATAAACAAATGCAAAATAGTATGATGCAAAATTGTATGGTGCAGTACAAGTAATTTTATTGCTGATGCTTGATTCTTCAATAATAACTTCAGAAAAAATAGAATTTAATTTCTACATGTAGCTGCAGACACTTGATTCTTCAGTCTCAAAAAGCATCATGAAGCACATACCAACAGAAATGTTGCAGAATCTAGTGAAATGAAGAGCCAGCATGCAGGTTCCTTGCTTCAAATAGATTAAGTTTTTATGTTGTCATTATCCATGAAACAAACTAAGTCATATAAAGAAATAAATCAAATATAATTTCCAAAAAAGGAAAGTTCAATGCAATACCAAATCAAATATGAAGGTTTAAATCATAAACTCTCAACATTCCTTTTCCATAAAAACTTTTTCTACTTCTCCATCATCATATAATACCTTAAACATAACCTATACTGTAAAATTGTATAACTTATATGAAAGAATAATTTTGGAAGTCAATGGATTTGTGATGATTTCACACATAATTTATGAAGATCCAACCATCCAGGCAAACTGCAATATCTTCATCGGCACTATAATCACATAATTTTCCACGAAAACTATACAATTATGCTTTATGTGTATGCATTCAACTAAGTTTCGTAATTTTCTAATGAAAAACACAAAGGGAATTAATTAATTACCTAATGAGTGACAAGAGATTGATTGTAGTTTCCTTTTCTTCCCCAATCTCCAACGACCAAAAAGTTGAGATATTTTTGTTGTGGTTTTAGACGATGTTCCAACCTTGGAAGGCTCTCAGCAATGGAAGAATGAAACTCCAATAAGCATGACACAGAAACGGTAGAGATAACAAGAAATAACATGTGTTGGTTTAAGCACCAAACCATCTTTCAATGCCTCTAAAATTCTCTCAGAGGATGCACGATCTTCATTTCTAAAACTCGGGATAAGGGAAACAGGTGTAGTTATTTTTCTTCGGATCACGGCGCCTTGCACTTCCACCAGATGAACAAAGGGACACTCGGTCCATTCACGAGAATAAGTCCTTAAACAAGGTATCACTTCGAAACTAAACATTCTAAATTCATCTGTACTATAGATCTCATTCTTATGTCTGGTAGGTTCTTATTGATTTGTGTGGATCAACACCTTATTGCTTCCCCATTTGAAAGTCTGGTTTCTTAAGGCAACAGTCACTAACATCTCCATCACCATCATCCAGTAATGCTTGTAGTTTCATATTCTTGGGATTAAAATAGGCAATCAAGTCACTAGGCCGGTTACCAATATTTCTTCCATACCGTAAATCTATTTCATCAACATCATAATCCTCTTTTTCGACAACATCTTTGAAAGCTATTACATCATCTTTGGCTGAACACTATGAAATTTTTCATGATCCATAATCAAACAAGTTTCAGAGTTTTTTTTCAAAACTATTTGAGATGGTTTTCTACTCAATATAATTAAACTAAATTACCATTTATTACAAAAATAAAATGGATAAACACTCAATTTAGATCCAACAAACTATTAAAATAAAAAAATATATCTCACTAGAACTTTTGCAAATCTCTATAAAAAAATTCATTATAATAAAAAATATTATGCACAAAAAGTGTAAAGCAGTGTTTCACTTCCAGTGAATCGCGGTCTTAAATATTTATTGAAATTTATTTTTATTTTTATTATTTATAAAATAATATTTATGAACGGTTGTGATGCAATGATTGTGTAATGTATTTTATAATGACAATACATAGTAATTAATCTTTTGAAATAGTCAATTTCGTGGTCATAAATGCATTAAATAATAGTCCTCATTTGTGGATCTGTGAAAGAGTGCCTCAATTGAGAATGATTATGTATTATAGTAGTAAATTTGGAAGAAATTTATGCTGTAAACAAAAAAAAAATCACAATTCAATATTTTATAGAAAACATGACCACGGAATTGAAACGGTTTTTACCAAAATTCACGGCCAATCTTTTGTTTACTTCGAACATACGAGTAAAAATAAGTTCATTCTAATATCACTTACTTATTAGAAAATACTATACATTAAAAAATACTATACAAAATATAATCTCTCTATCCATGAAAAAATGGATCATTCATTAAAATAAATGGAATTAAATTAATTATAAAAGTAAAATGGATAAACGTTCAATTTAGATCCAAGAAACAGTTAAAAATAAAAATAATTCTCATCACAACATGTGCAAATCTCTATTAAAAAATCATTATAATAAAAGCTACTAATTGACAAAAAAGAATTTTTTAAATAAAAAATATTATTGCGATAAATGTGTTAAATAAAATTCATCATTTGTGACTGGTGACAAAGAAAATGCGTCAAATGGGAATCATTATGTATTGTAGTAGTAAATTTAGAAGAAACTTATGCTAAAAACAAATCAAAATAATCTCAATTAAATATTATATAGATAACTTGACCAAAGTAAAGTATTTAACAAGAAAACCCTAACGAGAATTCCGCCCATGCATATTATTTCATTGCACCACACTGTAACTTTTTGTCCTAAAACCACTAACACCTCTAACTTGGGAAACAAGTGATATGGCTAGTATTCACTTTGATGACAAAATTAATCTTGTTTATAAGATCATATTCATCCGAATAAGCCAAATAACGCATAAAAGTTAGACAACGAATAAGTGAAGTTACTTGCCAAATCATATTCATCCAAATCGGGTCAAATTCTGTGTAATATAAAGCAGGAAAATTAACTGTGATAAAAAAATAAAATTGATTAGAAAACCCTCTCAAATAGTTTTGAAAAAAAAACCTCTCAAACTCGTTTGATTATGGATCATGAAAATTTTCATGAGTTTTCAGCCAAAAAAGATGTAAGTGATTTCAAAGATGCTGTCGAAAATGCAAAGTCGAAAGGATGAGGAAACACATAGCCAAAAGGATAATGATATAATCTATTTCACTTCAAGGAATATGACGCTAAAAGCCATACTAGATGATGGTGATGGAGATGTTAGTGATTGTTGCCTTGAGAAAGCAGGCTTTCAAATGGGGAAGCAACAAGGTGTTGATCCACCGCAAATCAAGAAGACCCTACCAGACATAAAGAATGAGATCTATAGTACAGATGAATTTTTAATGTTTAGTTTCAAAGTGATACCTTGTTTAAAGACTTATTCTCATGAATAGACCGAGTATCCCTTTGTTCATCCAGGGGAAGTGCAAGGCACCGTGATCTGGAGAAATATAACTACACTTGTTTCCCTTCTCCCGAGTTTCAGAAAGGAGGACCGTGCAACAAAGAGATGCATCCTCTAAGAGATTTTTTGAGGCATTAGAAGATGGTTTGGTGCTTAAACCAACGCTTGTTATTTCCTGTTATCGCTACCGTTTATGTGTTATGTGTTCCATATATATAGAATATTGAAGAGATTTTCTTGTGCAAATATCAATTATTATAAAGGATTTGTCTTTAAATAAAATTAACTAGTATTTAGACCAGTGCGAGCGTGTTAAAACTTTTTTAAATAAAAAAATAATATTTTAGGACTACTTATAATTTACAATGCCTTTGTTAGTATATATAAAATAATTTATAATATATTGATGGTTAAAAATGTATATAAAATATAAAAAGAATAACAAATTTATGTTTTCATAAAAAAAAATTGTATTCACCAATCATAATTGTCTCATGATTTATAAAAAACAAATATTTGTATCAATTTTTTAATATAAATGTTAACATTTTATCATAAAAAAATATACAATATCTTTTCAATTCAATTTTCTTTTTTCTTGTATCATGTTGTAATATTATATATTTACTCCATCCCAAAATAACTATCATTTTATTAAGTATATAATATTTGTTTATCTAATAGAAATCATACCTAACATATTGGATTAATTACTATAGAAGTGGCAAAAAAAAATTAAGTTCTAATTCCAAAAAAATTTAAAAAAATCAAAATAAAATTGAATTAATTCATTATTATTTTAAATGTATCCCGTAAAATTAATGGTTTAAATGTATTCAAAATTAACTTATTTTTCAATTCATTTCAATTGCAAAAAAAAAAAAATGATTTAACCTAGAATCACGTTTTCAAAATTTTATTTCTCATTGATTTTTAATTAATATTTATAAAAATATTTGATGTGTTTTATGATAGATTTCTATTTACCAACCATTTATTCGTACTAAATTTTAAAATTTAATAAAATTTCCAATTATAATTTAAATTAGAATTATAAATTTTATTGTAACTTTTTCTTCGTAATGTTTAATTTCATTTCCTTAACAAATATAATATGTTATTTTCATTTTTATTACACCATTAATTATTATTAATGTATATTAATCATGCAAAATCATTTTTATATAAAAAAAATCAAATGAGAAAAGAAAAATATAAGAATGACCAATACTATATATTTTATGAAAATATAATAAAGAACACTTTATTATATACATTTTAACCAATTATTTTTGTTTATTCATAATAAATATAACATAAATGTCATTAAAATGTGAATCTTTTCTTAATTACAATTAATTATATATCTATTACCTTTATTATAATTTGCTAACCATATATACAAATTAACCAAAACTTTAGTTTTCCATACTTATTAAAAATAAAAGGATAATAAATAAAAATCAAAAGTATTCAATTAAAATGATCATTAAGATATGAAAAACGTAGGTAATTAATGATTATTTTAAAATAGAGAGAAAAATTTTAAAATATATACCTGCTCTTATTATAAACTCTCGAATATTTTCATGTATTTAAAAAAATTCAATCAATTTATTTATTTTATTTATTAATATTGAAAAAATATGATCGATATATTAAATTACCTAATTTATTTGAAAAATATATTTGTTTTGAAAGCAAGTTGTCTTATTATTCAAGAATAAGAAATTTTTATATATATTAATTGAATATAATAAATAATCATTTAATTATAATAATGACTTAAGGGGATATGAATATTTTTTTTACAGAAAATATTATATACCAAACATATTCTATATATGATTTTTAATAGTTATTACAAAATAACGGATTAGACAAGATAGACCAATTACTAGTTACGAGTTGAAAAATCAACTCACACTATTAAAAACAATAAGTTAAACAAAATAATTCAACGGGTTAAACGACTTAATCCAATTAGTAAAACCATCTCGAATATAGACTACAAACATGCAAGTTGATAATACAAAATTTTAAGTGAAACCTTCATTTAAATTTAAAATTTAAAATTTTTCTTTTTAATTTAAAACTAGCATCTAGACATGTAAAAATAAAAACTATATTTTTAATGTGCAAGTGCATGAAAATAAAAAATATATCTGTATCTTGATTAATTTAAATTAATTGTATGATAAAATAAATAAATGATAATAAATAATGAAATGAATAATATATGTACTAAAACTGTTAGCGTGATAATAAATAATTGAATGTAATTCTCATCCATTTTTTATGGTTGTGTTTGTGCTCCTCGGGAGTATAGATAATTAGTTATCTGAGTAGTGCTTGGAGTGATTGTTACCTGATCGAATTTTAGAACGTAACACGGGATTTGAGAATTTCCTATGTTTTTTAAATTGTTTTATTTGTTAAGTATCTTACCTTTATACTTATGTTGGACCACATATTTTTTTAGAGTTTTGTTGTTGTTGAGGCCTTAATGCTATGGAAGTGGATCAATTTAATTATTTCACTGTTGAATTGATTTTTATATGAAATTATATTATATTTAATTATATTTACTCCCTATTTCATATTCTACATTACACGGTATTTTAGTTATAACATTTCTTCATATTTCATGTACTAAGAAGTTATAATATTTCAAATATTATAAAGTCATACACATAAAAATCATATTTCATGTACCGAGTCATAATATTTCATGTACTAAGTCATAATATTTCTTATATTCACCAAAAAGTATACAGAATCATATTTTTGTACACTTTTTTTTTTACTAAGAAGTCATAATATTATCAACAAAATATCCAACCAACTCATAATATTTGCAAAAAACTTTGAACTAAAAATACCCGAATATGATTAATTGTCTCTTTTTCATATGATGAAATATTTGTGAATATCAACAAATTTAACATACAATAAATTAAATATCTATATATTAAAATAATAATTTATATATTTTTCAATAAATACATGTAATACAAAAATATTTTAAATTATACTAACACGAGAAATCTATAAACAAATGCAAAATAGTATGATGCAAAATTGTATGGTGCAGTACAAGTAATTTTATTGCTGATGCTTGATTCTTCAATAATAACTTCAGAAAAAATAGAATTTAATTTCTACATGTAGCTGCAGACACTTGATTCTTCAGTCTCAAAAAGCATCATGAAGCACATACCAACAGAAATGTTGCAGAATCTAGTGAAATGAAGAGCCAGCATGCAGGTTCCTTGCTTCAAATAGATTAAGTTTTTATGTTGTCATTATCCATGAAACAAACTAAGTCATATAAAGAAATAAATCAAATATAATTTCCAAAAAAGGAAAGTTCAATGCAATACCAAATCAAATATGAAGGTTTAAATCATAAACTCTCAACATTCCTTTTCCATAAAAACTTTTTCTACTTCTCCATCATCATATAATACCTTAAACATAACCTATACTGTAAAATTGTATAACTTATATGGAAGAATAATTTTGGAAGTCAATGGATTTGTGATGATTTCACACATAATCTATGAAGATCCAACCATCCAGGCAAACTGCAATATCTTCATCGGCACTATAATCACATAATTTTCCACGAAAACTATACAATTATGCTTTATGTGTATGCATTCAACTAAGTTTCGTAATTTTCTAATGAAAAACACAAAGGGAATTAATTAATTACCTAATGAGTGACAAGAGATTAATTGTAGTTTCCTTTTCTTCCCCAATCTCCAACGACCAAAAAGTTGAGATATTTTTGTTGTGGTTTTAGACGATGTTCCAACCTTGGAAGGCTCTCAGCAATGGAAGAATGAAACTCAAATAAGCATGACACAGAAACGATAGAGATAACAGGAAATAACATGTGTTGGTTTAAGCACCAAACCATCTTTCAATGCCTCTAAAATTCTCTCAGAGGATGCACGATCTTCATTTCTAAAACTCGGGATAAGGGAAACAGGTGTAGTTATTTTTCTTCGGATCACGGCGCCTTGCACTTCCACCAGATGAACAAAGGGACACTCGGTCCATTCACGAGAATAAGTCCTTAAACAAGGTATCACTTCGAAACTAAACATTCTAAATTCATCTGTACTATAGATCTCATTCTTATGTCTGGTAGGTTCTTATTGATTTGTGTGGATCAACACCTTATTGCTTCCCCATTTGAAAGTCTGGTTTCTTAAGGCAACAGTCACTAACATCTCCATCACCATCATCCAGTAATGCTTGTAGTTTCATATTCTTGGGATTAAAATAGGCAATCAAGTCACTAGGCCGGTTACCAATATTTCTTCCATACCGTAAATCTATTTCATCAACATCACAATCCTCTTTTTCGACAACATCTTTGAAAGCTATTACATCATCTTTGGCTGAACACTATGAAATTTTTCATGATCCATAATCAAACAAGTTTCAGAGTTTTTTTTCAAAACTATTTGAGATGGTTTTCTACTCAATATAATTAAACTAAATTACCATTAATTACAAAAATAAAATGGATAAACACTCAATTAAGATCCAACAAACTATTAAAAAAAATATATCTCACTAGAACTTTTGCAAATCTCTATAAAAAAATTCATTATAATAAAAAATATTATGCACAAAAAGTGTAAAGCAGTGTTTCACTTCCAGTGAATCGCGGTCTTAAATATTTATTGAAATTTATTTTTATTTTTATTTTTATTATTTATAAAATAATATTTATGAACGGTTGTGATGCAATGATTGTGTAATGTATTTTATAATGACAATACATAGTAATTAATCTTTTGAAATAGTCAATTTCGTGGTCATAAATGCATTAAATAATAGTCCTCATTTGTGGATCTGTGAAAGAGTGCCTCAATTGAGAATGATTATGTATTATAGTAGTAAATTTGGAAGAAATTTATGCTGTAAACAAAAAAAAAATCACAATTCAATATTTTATAGAAAACATGACCACGGAATTGAAACGGTTTTTACCAAAATTCACGGCCAATCTTTTGTTTACTTCGAACATACGAGTAAAAATAAGTTCATTCTAATATCACTTACTTATTAGAAAATACTATACATTAAAAAATACTATACAAAATATAATCTCTCTATCCATGAAAAAATGGATCATTCATTAAAATAAATGGAATTAAATTAATTATAAAAGTAAAATGGATAAACGTTCAATTTAGATCCAAGAAACAGTTAAAAATAAAAATAATTCTCATCATAACATGTGCAAATCTCTATTAAAAAATCATTATAATAAAAGCTACTAATTGACAAAAAAGAATTTTTTAAATAAAAAATATTATTGCGATAAATGTGTTAAATAAAATTCATCATTTGTGACTGGTGACAAAGAAAATGCGTCAAATGGGAATCATTATGTATTGTAGTAGTAAATTTAGAAGAAACTTATGCTAAAAACAAATCAAAATAATCTCAATTAAATATTATATATATAACTTGACCAAAGTAAAGTATTTAACAAGAAAACCCTAACGAGAATTCCGCCCATGCATATTATTTCATTGCACCACACTGTAACTTTTTGTCCTAAAACCACTAACACCTCTAACTTGGGAAACAAGTGATATGGCTAGTATTCACTTTGATGACAAAATTAATCTTGTTTATAAGATCATATTCATCCGAATAAGCCAAATAACGCATAAAAGTTAGACAACGAATAAGTGAAGTTACTTGCCAAATCATATTCATCCAAATCGGGTCAAATTCTGTGTAATATAAAGCAGGAAAATTAACTGTGATAAAAAAATAAAATTGATTAGAAAACCCTCTCAAATAGTTTTGAAAAAAAAAACTCTCAAACTCGTTTGATTATGGATCATGAAAATTTTCATGAGTTTTCAGCCAAAAAAGATGTAAGTGATTTCAAAGATGCTGTCGAAAATGCAAAGTCGAAAGGATGAGGAAACACATAGCCAAAAGGATAATGATATAATCTATTTCACTTCAAGGAATATGACGCTAAAAGCCATACTAGATGATGGTGATGGAGATGTTAGTGATTGTTGCCTTGAGAAAGCAGGCTTTCAAATGGGGAAGCAACAAGGTGTTGATCCACCGCAAATCAAGAAGACCCTACCAGACATAAAGAATGAGATCTATAGTACAGATGAATTTTTAATGTTTAGTTTCAAAGTGATACCTTGTTTAAAGACTTATTCTCATGAATAGACCGAGTATCCCTTTGTTCATCCAGGGGAAGTGCAAGGCACCGTGATCTGGAGAAATATAACTACACTTGTTTCCCTTCTCCCGAGTTTCAGAAAGGAGGACCGTGCAACAAAGAGATGCATCCTCTAAGAGATTTTTTGAGGCATTAGAAGATGGTTTGGTGCTTAAACCAACGCTTGTTATTTCTTGTTATCGCTACCGTTTATGTGTTATGTGTTCCATATATATAGAATATTGAAGAGGTTTTCTTGTGTAAATATCAATTATTACAAAGGATTTGTCTTTAAATAAAATTAACTAGTATTTAGACCAGTGCGAGCGTGTTAAAACTTTTCTAAGTAAAAAAATAATATTTTAGGACTACTTATAATTTACAATGCCTTTGTTAGTATATATAAAAAAATTTATAATATATTGATGGTTAAAAATGTATATAAAATATAAAAAGAATAACAAATTTATGTTTTCATAAAAAAAAATTGTATTCACCAATCATAATTGTCTCATGATTTATAAAAAACAAATATTTGTATCAATTTTTAAATATAAATGTTAACATTTTATCATAAAAAAATATACAATATATTTTCAATTCAATTTTATTTTTTCTTGTATCATGTCATAATATTATATATTTACTCCATCCCAAAATAACTATCATTTTATTAAGTATATAATATTTGTTTATCTAATAGAAATCATACCTAACATATTGGATTAATTACTATAGAAGTGGCAAAAAAAATTATGTTCTAATTCAAAAAAAAATTTAAAAATCAAATTAAAATTGAATTAATTCATTATTATTTTAAATGTATCCCGTAAAATTAATGGTTTGAATGTATTAAAAATTAACTTATTTTTCAATTCATTTCAATTGCAACAAAAAAAAAAAGATTTAACCTAGAATCACGTTTTCAAAAATTTATTTCTCATTGATTTTTAATTAATATTTATAAAAATATTTGATGTGTTTTATGATAGATTTCTATTTACCAACCATTTATTCGTACTAAATTTTAAAATTTAATAAAATTTCCAATTATAATTTAAATTAGAATTATAAATTTTATTGTAACTTTTTCTTCGTAATGTTTAATTTCATTTCCTTAACAAATATAATATGTTATTTTCATTTTTATTACACCATTAATTATTATTAATGTATATTAATCATGCAAAATCATTTTTATATAAAAAAAATCAAATGAGAAAAGAAAAATATAAGAATGACCAATACTATATATTTTATGAAAATATAATAAAGAACACTTTATTATATACATTTTAACCAATTATTTTTCTTTATTCATAATAAATATAACATAAATGTCATTAAAATGTGAATCTTTTTTTAATTACAATTAATTATATATCTATTACCTTTATTATAATTTGCTAACCATATATACAAATTAACCAAAACTTTAGTTTTCCATACTTATTAAAAATAAAAGGATAATAAATAAAAATCAAAAGTATTCAATTAAAATGATCATTAAGATATGAAAAACGTAGGTAATTAATGATTATTTTAAAATAGAGAGAAAAATTTTAAAATATATACCTGCTCTTATTATAAACTCTCGAATATTTTCATGTATTTAAAAAAATTCAATCAATTTATTTATTTTATTTATTAATATTGAAAAAATATGATCGATATATTAAATTACCTAATTTATTTGAAAAATATATTTGTTTTGAAAGCAAGTTGTCTTATTATTCAAGAATAAGAAATTTTTATATATATTAATTGAATATAATAAATAATCATTTAATTATAATAATGACTTAAGGGGATATGAATATTTTTTTTACAGAAAATATTATATACCAAACATATTCTATATATGATTTTTAATAGTTATTACAAAATAACGGATTAGACAAGATAGACCAATTACTAGTTACGAGTTGAAAAATCAACTCACACTATTAAAAACAATAAGTTAAACAAAATAATTCAACGGGTTAAACGACTTAATCCAATTAGTAAAACCATCTCGAATATAGACTACAAACATGCAAGTTGATAATACAAAATTTTAAGTTAAACCTTCATTTAAATTTAAAATTTAAAATTTTTCTTTTTAATTTAAAACTAGCATCTAGACATGTAAAAATAAAAACTATATTTTTAATGTGCAAGTGCATGAAAATAAAAAATATATCTGTATCTTGATTAATTTAAATTAATTGTATGATAAAATAAATAAATGATAATAAATAATGAAATGAATAATATATGTACTAAAACTGTTAGCGTGATAATAAATAATTGAATGTAATTGTCATCCATTTTTTATGGTTGTGTTTGTGCTCCTCGGGAGTATAGATAATTAGTTATCTGAGTAGTGCTTGGAGTGATTGTTACCTGATCGAATTTTAGAACGTAACACGGGATTTGAGAATTTCCTATGTTTTTTAAATTGTTTTATTTGTTAAGTATCTTACCTTTATACTTATGTTGGACCACATATTTTTTTAGAGTTTTGTTGTTGTTGAGGCCTTAATACTATGGAAGTGGATCAATTTAATTATTTCACTGTTGAATTGATTTTTATATGAAATTATATTATATTTAATTATATTTACTCCGTATTTCATATTCTACATTACACGGTATTTTAGTTATAACATTTCTTCATATTTCATGTACTAAGAAGTTATAATATTTCAAATATTATAAAGTCATACACATAAAAATCATATTTCATGTACCGAGTCATAATATTTCATGTACTAAGTCATAATATTTCTTATATTCACCAAAAAGTATACAGAATCAGATTTTTGTACATTTTTTTGTACTAAGAAGTCATAATATTATCAACAAAATATCCAACCAACTCATAATATTTGCAAAAAACTTTGAACTAAAAATTACCGAATATGATTAATTGTCTCTTTTTCATATGATGAAGTATTTGTGAATATCAACAAATTTAACATACAATAAATTAAATATCTATATATTAAAATAATAATTTATATATTTTTCAATAAATACATGTAATACAAAAATATTTTAAATTATACTAACACGAGAAATCTATAAACAAATGCAAAATAGTATGATGCAAAATTGTATGGTGCAGTACAAGTAATTTTATTGCTGATGCTTGATTCTTCAATAATAACTTCAGAAAAAATAGAATTTAATTTCTACATGTAGCTGCAGACACTTGATTCTTCAGTCTCAAAAAGCATCATGAAGCACATACCAACAGAAATGTTGCAGAATCTAGTGAAATGAAGAGCCAGCATGCAGGTTCCTTGCTTCAAATAGATTAAGTTTTTATGTTGTCATTATCCATGAAATAAACTAAGTCATATAAAGAAATAAATCAAATATAATTTCCAAAAAAGGAAAGTTCAATGCAATACCAAATCAAATATGAAGGTTTAAATCATAAACTCTCAACATTCCTTTTCCATAAAAACTTTTTCTACTTCTCCATCATCATATAATACCTTAAACATAACCTATACTGTAAAATTGTATAACTTATATGGAAGAATAATTTTGGAAGTCAATGGATTTGTGATGATTTCACACATAATCTATGAAGATCCAACCATCCAGGCAAACTGCAATATCTTCATCGGTACTATAATCACATAATTTTACACAAAAACTATACAATTATGCTTTATGTGTATGCATTCAACTAAGTTTCGTAATTTTCTAATGAAAAACACAAAGGGAATTAATTAATTACCTAATGAGTGACAAGAGATTGATTGTAGTTTCCTTTTCTTCCCCAATCTCCAACGACCAAAAAGTTGAGATATTTTTGTTGTGGTTTTAGACGATGTTCCAACCTTGGAAGGCTCTCAGCAATGGAAGAATGAAACTCCAATAAGCATGACACAAAAACGGTAGAGATAACAGGAAATAACATGTGTTGGTTTAAGCACCAAACCATCTTTCAATGCCTCTAAAATTCTCTCAGAGGATGCACGATCTTCATTTCTAAAACTCGGGATAAGGGAAACAGGTGTAGTTATTTTTCTTCGGATCACGGCGCCTTGCACTTCCACCAGATGAACAAAGGGACACTCGGTCCATTCACGAGAATAAGTCCTTAAACAAGGTATCACTTCGAAACTAAACATTCTAAATTCATCTGTACTATAGATCTCATTCTTATGTCTGGTAGGTTCTTATTGATTTGTGTGGATCAACACCTTATTGCTTCCCCATTTGAAAGTCTGGTTTCTTAAGGCAACAGTCACTAACATCTCCATCACCATCATCCAGTAATGCTTGTAGTTTCATATTCTTGGGATTAAAATAGGCAATCAAGTCACTAGGCCGGTTACCAATATTTCTTCCATACCGTAAATCTATTTCATCAACATCACAATCCTCTTTTTCGACAACATCTTTGAAAGCTATTACATCATCTTTGGCTGAACACTATGAAATTTTTCATGATCCATAATCAAACAAGTTTCAGAGTTTTTGTTCAAAACTATTTGAGATGGTTTTCTACTCAATATAATTAAACTAAATTACCATTTATTACAAAAATAAAATGGATAAACACTCAATTTAGATCCAACAAACTATTAAAAAAAATATATCTCACTAGAACTTTTGCAAATCTCTATAAAAAAATTCATTATAATAAAAAATATTATGCACAAAAAGTGTAAAGCAGTGTTTCACTTCCAGTGAATCGCGGTCTTAAATATTTATTGAAATTTATTTTTATTTTTATTATTTATAAAATAATATTTATGAACGGTTGTGATGCAATGATTGTGTAATGTATTTTATAATGACAATACATAGTAATTAATCTTTTGAAATAGTCAATTTCGTGGTCATAAATGCATTAAATAATAGTCCTCATTTGTGAATCTGTGAAAGAGTGCCTCAATTGAGAATGATTATGTATTATAGTAGTAAATTTGGAAGAAATTTATGCTGTAAACAAAAAAAAAATCACAATTCAATATTTTATAGAAAACATGACCACAGAATTGAAACGGTTTTTACCAAAATTCACGGCCAATCTTTTGTTTACTTCGAACATACGAGTAAAAATAAGTTCATTCTAATATCACTTACTTATTAGAAAATACTATACATTAAAAAATACTATACAAAATATAATCTCTCTATCCATGAAAAAATGGATCATTCATTAAAACAAATGGAATTAAATTAATTATAAAAGTAAAATGGATAAACGTTCAATTTAGATCCAAGAAACAGTTAAAATTAAAAATAATTCTCATCACAACATGTGCAAATATCTATTAAAAAATCATTATAATAAAAGCTACTAATTGACAAAAAAGAATTTTTTAAATAAAAAATATTATTGCGATAAATGTGTTAAATAAAATTCATCATTTGTGACTGGTGACAAAGAAAATGCGTCAAATGGGAATCATTATGTATTGTAGTAGTAAATTTAGAAGAAACTTATGCTAAAAACAAATCAAAATAATCTCAATTAAATATTATATAGATAACTTGACCAAAGTAAAGTATTTAACAAGAAAACCCTAACGAGAATTCCGCCCATGCATATTATTTCATTGCACCACACTGTAACTTTTTGTCCGAAAACCACTAACACCTCTAACTTGGGAAACAAGTGATATGGCTAGTATTCACTTTGATGACAAAATTAATCTTGTTTATAAGATCATATTCATCCAAATAATCCAAATAACGCATAAAAGTTAGACAACGAATAAGTGAAGTTACTTGCCAAATCATATTCATCCAAATCGGGTCAAATTCTGTGTAATATAAAGCAGGAAAATTAACTGTGATAAAAAAATAAAATTGAGTAGAAAACCCTCTCAAATAGTTTTGAAAAAAAAAACTCTCAAACTCGTTTGATTATGGATCATGAAAATTTTCATGAGTTTTCAGCCAAAAAAGATGTAAGTGATTTCAAAGATGCTGTCGAAAATGCAAAGTCGAAAGGATGAGGAAACACATAGCCAAAAGGATAATGATATAATCTATTTCACTTCAAGGAATATGACGCTAAAAGCCATACTAGATGATGGTGATGGAGATGTTAGTGATTGTTGCCTTGAGAAAGCAGGCTTTCAAATGGGGAAGCAACAAGGTGTTGATCCACCGCAAATCAAGAAGACCCTACCAGACATAAAGAATGAGATCTATAGTACAGATGAATTTTTAATGTTTAGTTTCAAAGTGATACCTTGTTTAAAGACTTATTCATGAATAGACCGAGTGTCCCTTTGTTCATCCAGGGGAAGTGCAAGGCACCGTGATCTGGAGAAATATAACTACACTTGTTTCCCTTCTCCCGAGTTTCAGAAAGGAGGACCGTGCAACAAAGAGATGCATCCTCTAAGAGAATTTTTGAGGCATTAGAAGATGGTTTGGTGCTTAAACCAACACTTGTTATTTCCTATTATCGCTACCGTTTATGTGTTATGTGTTCCATATATATAGAATATTGAAGAGGTTTTCTTGTGCAAATATCAATTATTATAAAGGATTTGTCTTTAAATAAAATTAACTAGTATTTAGACCAGTGCGAGCGTGTTAAAACTTTTTTAAATAAAAAAAATAATATTTTAGGACTACTTATAATTTACAATACCTTTGTTAGTATATATAAAAAAATTTATAATATATTGATGGTTAAAAATGTATATAAAATATAAAAAGAATAACAAATTTATGTTTTCATAAAAAAAATTTGTATTCACCAATCATAATTGTCTCATGATTTATAAAAAACAAATATTTGTATCAATTTTTTAATATAAATGTTAACATTTTATCATAAAAAAATATACAATATCTTTTCAATTCAATTTTATTTTTTCTTGTATCATGTCATAATATTATATATTTACTCCTTCCCAAAATAACTATCATTTTATTAAGTATATAATATTTGTTTATCTAATAGAAATCATACCTAACATATTGGATTAATTCCTATAGAAGTGGCAAAAAAAATTATGTTCTAATTCAAAAAAAATTTTAAAAAATCAAAATAAAATTGAATTAATTCATTATTATTTTAAATGTATCCCGTAAAATTAATGGTTTAAATGTATTCAAAATTAACTTATTTTTCAATTCATTTCAATTGCAAAAAAAAAAATGATTTAACCTAGAATCACGTTTTCAAAATTTTATTTCTCATTGATTTATAATTAATATTTATAAAAATATTTGATGTGTTTTATGATAGATTTCTATTTACCAACCATTTATTCGTACTAAATTTTAAAATTTAATAAAATTTCCAATTATAATTTAAATTAGAATTATAAATTTTATTGTAACTTTTTCTTCGTAATGTTTAATTTCATTTCCTTAACAAATCTAATATGTTATTTTCATTTTTATTACACCATTAATTATTATTAATGTATATTAATCATGCAAAATCATTTTTATATAAAAAAAATCAAATGAGAAAAGAAAAATATAAGAATGACCAATACTATATATTTTATAAAAATATAATAAAGAACACTTTATTATATACATTTTAACCAACTCTTTTTCTTTATTCATAATAAATATAACATAAATGTCATTAAAATGTGAATCTTTTCTTAATTACAATTAATTATATATCTATTACCTTTATGACAATTTGCTAACCATATATACAAATTAACCAAAACTTTAGTTTTCCATACTTATTAAAAATAAAAGGATAATAAATAAAAATCAAAAGTATTCAATTAAAATGATCATTAAGATATGAAAAACGTAGGTAATTAATAATTATTTTAAAATAGAGAGAAAAATTTTAAAATATATACCTGCTCTTATTATAAACTCTCGAATATTTTCATGTATTTAAAAAAATTCAATCAATTTAATTATTTTATTTATTAATATTGAAAAAATATGATCGACATATTAAATTACCTAATTTATTTGAAAAATATATTTGTTTTGAAAGCAAGTTGTCTTATTATTCAAGAATAAGAAATTTTTATATATATTAATTGAATATAATAAATAATCATTTAATTATAATAATGACTTAAGGGGATATGAATATTTTTTTACAGAAAATATTATATACCAAACATATTCTATATATGATTTTTAATAGTTATTACAAAATAACGGATTAGACAAGATAGACCAATTACTAGTTACGAGTTGAAAAATCAACTCACACTATTAAAAACAATAAGTTAAACAAAATAATTCAACGGGTTAAACGACTTAATCCAATTAGTAAAACCATCTCTAATATAGACTACAAACATGCAAGTTGATAATACAAAATTTTAAGTGAAACCTTCATTTAAATTTAAAATTTAAACTTTTTCTTTTTAATTTAAAACTAGCATCTAGACACGTAAAAATAAAAACTATATTTTTAATGTGCAAGTGCATGAAAATAAAAAATATATCTGTATCTTGATTAATTTAAATTAATTGTATGATAAAATAAATAAATGATAATAAATAATGAAGTGAATATTATATGTACTAAAACCATTAGCGTGATAATAAATAATTGAATGTAATTCTCATCCATTTTTTATGGTTGTGTTTGTGCTCCTCGGGAGTATAGATAATTAGTTATCCGAGTAGTGCTTGGAGTGATTGTTACCTGATCGAATTTTAGAACGTAACACGAGATTTGAGAATTTTCTATGTTTTTTAAATTGTTTTATTTGTTAAGTATCTTACCTTTATACTTATGTTGGACCACATATTTTTTTAGAGTTTTGTTGTTGTTGAGGCCTTAATGCTATGGAAGTGGATCAATTTAATTATTTCACTGTTAAATTGATTTTTATATGAAATTATATTATATTTAATTATATTTACTCCCTATTTCATATTCTACATTACACGTTATTTTAGTTATAACATTTCTTCATATTTCATGTACTAAGAAGTTATAATATTTCAAATATTATAAAGTCATACACATAAAAATCATATTTCATGTACCGAGTCATAATATTTCATGTACTAAGTCATAATATTTCTTATATTCACCAAAAAGTATACAAAATCATATTTTTGTACATTTTTTTGTACTAAGAAGTTATAATATTATCAACAAAATATCCAACCAACTCATAATATTTGCAAAAAACTTTGAACTCAAAATTACCGAATATGATTAATTGTCTCTTTTTCATATGATGAAATATTTGTGAATATCAACAAATTTAACATACAATAAATTAAATATCTATATATTAAAATAATAATTTATATATTTTTCAATAAATACATGTAATACAAAAATATTTTAAATTATACTAACACGAGAAATCTATAAACAAATGCAAAATAGTATGATGCAAAATTGTATGGTGCAGTACAAGTAATTTTATTGCTGATGCTTGATTCTTCAATAATAACTTCAGAAAAAATAGAATTTAATTTCTACATGTAGCTGCAGACACTTGATTCTTCAGTCTCAAAAAGCATCATGAAGCACATACCAACAGAAATGTTGCAGAATCTAGTGAAATGAAGAGCCAGCATGCAGGTTCCTTGCTTCAAATAGATTAAGTTTTTATGTTGTCATTATCCATGAAACAAACTAAGTCATATAAAGAAATAAATCAAATATAATTTCCAAAAAAGGAAAGTTCAATGCAATACCAAATCAAATATGAAGGTTTAAATCATAAACTCTCAACATTCCTTTTCCATAAAAACTTTTTCTACTTCTCCATCATCATATAATACCTTAAACATAACCTATACTGTAAAATTGTATAACTTATATGAAAGAATAATTTTGGAAGTCAATGGATTTGTGATGATTTCACACATAATCTATGAAGATCCAACCATCCAGGCAAACTGCAATATCTTCATCGGCACTATAATCACATAATTTTCCACGAAAACTATACAATTATGCTTTATGTGTATGCATTCAACTAAGTTTCGTAATTTTCTAATGAAAAACACAAAGGGAATTAATTAATTACCTAATGAGTGACAAGAGATTGATTGTAGTTTCCTTTTCTTCCCCAATCTCCAACGACCAAAAAGTCGAGATATTTTTGTTGTGGTTTTAGACGATGTTCCAACCTTGGAAGGCTCTCAGCAATGGAAGAATGAAACTCCAATAAGCATGACACAGAAACGGTAGAGATAACAGGAAATAACATGTGTTGGTTTAAGCAACAAACCATCTTTCAATGCCTCTAAAATTCTCTCAGAGGATGCACGATCTTCATTTCTAAAACTCGGGATAAGGGAAACAGGTGTAGTTATTTTTCTTCGGATCACGGTGCCTTGCACTTCCACCAGATGAACAAAGGGACACTCGGTCCATTCACGAGAATAAGTCCTTAAACAAGGTATCACTTCGAAACTAAACATTCTAAATTCATCTGTACTATAGATCTCATTCTTATGTCTGGTAGGTTCTTATTGATTTGTGTGGATCAACACCTTATTGCTTCCCCATTTGAAAGTCTGGTTTCTTAAGGCAACAGTCACTAACATCTCCATCACCATCATCCAGTAATGCTTGTAGTTTCATATTCTTGGGATTAAAATAGGCAATCAAGTAACTAGGCCGGTTACCAATATTTCTTCCATACCGTAAATCTATTTCATCAACATCACAATCCTCTTTTTCGACAACATCTTTGAAAGCTATTACATCATCTTTGGCTGAACACTATGAAATTTTTCATGATCCATAATCAAACAAGTTTCAGAGTTTTTGTTCAAAACTATTTGAGATGGTTTTCTACTCAATATAATTAAACTAAATTACCATTTATTACAAAAATAAAATGGATAAACACTCAATTTAGATCCAACAAACTATTAAAAAAAATATATCTCACTAGAACTTTTGCAAATCTCTATAAAAAAATTCATTATAATAAAAAATATTATGCACAAAAAGTGTAAAGTAGTGTTTCACTTCCAGTGAATCGCGGTCTTAAATATTTATTGAAATTTATTTTTATTTTTATTATTTATAAAATAATATTTTTGAACGATTGTGATGCAATGATTGTGTAATGTATTTTATAATGACAATACATAGTAATTAATCTTTTGAAATAGTCAATTTCGTGGTCATAAATGCATTAAATAATAGTCCTCATTTGTGGATCTGTGAAAGAGTGCCTCAATTGAGAATGATTATGTATTATAGTAGTAAATTTGGAAGAAATTTATGCTGTAAACAAAAAAAAATCACAATTCAATATTTTATAGAAAACATGACCACGGAATTGAAACGATTTTTACCAAAATTCACGGCCAATCTTTTGTTTACTTCGAACATACGAGTAAAAAAAAGTTCATTCTAATATCACTTACTTATTAGAAAATACTATACATTAAAAAATACTATACAAAATATAATCTCTCTATCCATGAAAAAATGGATCATTCATTAAAACAAATGGAATTAAATTAATTATAAAAGTAAAATGGATAAACATTCAATTTAGATCCAAGAAACAGTTAAAAATAAAAATAATTCTCATCACAACATGTGCAAATCTCTATTAAAAAATCATTATAATAAAAGCTACTAATTGACAAAAAAGAATTTTTTAAATAAAAAATATTATTGCGATAAATGTGTTAAATAAAATTCATCATTTGTGACTGGTGACAAAGAAAATGCGTCAAATGGGAATCATTATGTATTGTAGTAGTAAATTTAGAAGTAACTTATGCTAAAAACAAATCAAAATAATCTCAATTAAATATTATATAGATAACTTGACCAAAGTAAAGTATTTAACAAGAAAACCCTAACGAGAATTCCGCCCATGCATATTATTTCATTGCACCACACTGTAACTTTTTGTCCTAAAACCACTAACACCTCTAACTTGGGAAACAAGTGATATGGCTAGTATTCACTTTGATGACAAAATTAATCTTGTTTATAAGATCATATTCATCCGAATAAGCCAAATAACGCATAAAAGTTAGACAACGAATAAGTGAAGTTACTTGCCAAATCATATTCATCCAAATCGGGTCAAATTCTGTGTAATATAAAGCAGGAAAATTAACTGTGATAAAAAAATAAAATTGAGTAGAAAACCCTCTCAAATAGTTTTGAAAAAAAAACCTCTCAAACTCGTTTGATTATGGATCATGATAATTTTCATGAGTTTTCAGCCAAAAAAGATGTAAGTGATTTCAAAGATGCTGTCGAAAATGCAAAGTCGAAAGGATGAGGAAACACATAGCCAAAAGGATAATGATATAATCTATTTCACTTCAAGGAATATGACGCTAAAAGCCATACTAGATGATGGTGATGGAGATGTTAGTGATTGTTGCCTTGAGAAAGCAGGCTTTCAAATGGGGAAGCAACAAGGTGTTGATCCACCGCAAATCAAGAAGACCCTACAAGACATAAAGAATGAGATCTATAGTACAGATGAATTTTTCATGTTTAGTTTCAAAGTGATACCTTGTTTAAAGACTTATTCTCATGAATAGACCGAGTGTCCCTTTGTTCATCCAGGGGAAGTGCAAGGCATCGTGATCTGGAGAAATATAACTACACTTGTTTCCCTTCTCCCGAGTTTCAGAAAGGAGGACCATGCAACAAAGAGATGCATCCTCTAAGAGATTTTTTGAGGCATTAGAAGATGGTTTGGTGCTTAAACCAACGCTTGTTATTTCCTGTTATCGCTACCGTTTATGTGTTATGTGTTCCATATATATAGAATATTGAAGAGGTTTTCTTGTGCAAATATCAATTATTATAAAGGATTTGTCTTTAAATAAAATTAACTAGTATTTAGACCAGTGCGAGCGTGTTAAAACTTTTTTAAATAAAAAAATAATATTTTAGGACTACTTATAATTTACAATGCCTTTGTTAGTATATATAAAATAATTTATAATATATTGATGGTTAAAAATGTATATAAAATATAAAAAGAATAACAAATTTATGTTTTCATAAAAAAAAATTGTATTCACCAATCATAATTGTCTCATGATTTATAAAAAACAAATATTTGTATCAATTTTTTAATATAAATGTTACCATTTTATCATAAAAAAATATACAATATCTTTTCAATTCAATTTTATTTTTTCTTGTATCATGTCATAATATTATATATTTACTCCATCCCAAAATAACTATCATTTTATTAAGTATATAATATTTGTTTATCTAATAGAAATCATACCTAACATATTGGATTAATTACTATAGAAGTGGCAAAAAAATTATGTTCTAATTCAAAAAAAAATTTAAAAATCAAAATAAAATTGAATTAATTCATTATTATTTTAAATGTATCCCGTAAAATTAATGGTTTAAATGTATTCAAAATTAACTTATTTTTCAATTCATTTCAATTGCAAAAAAAAAAAAAGATTTAACCTAGAATCACGTTTTCAAAATTTTATTTCTCATTGATTTTTAATTAATATTTATAAAAATATTTGATGTGTTTTATGTTAGATTTCTATTTACCAACCATTTATTCGTACTAAATTTTAAAATTTAATAAAATTTCCAATTATAATTTAAATTAAAATTATAAATTTTATTGTAACTTTTTCTTCGTAATGTTTAATTTCATTTCCTTAACAAATATAATATGTTATTTTCATTTTTATTACACCATTAATTATTATTAATGTATATTAATCATGCAAAATCATTTTTATATAAAAAAAATCAAATGAGAAAAGAAAAATATAAGAATGACCAATACTATATATTTTATGAAAATATAATAAAGAACACTTTATTATATACATTTTAACCAATTATTTTTCTTTATTCATAATAAATATAACATAAATGTCATTAAAATTTGAATCTTTTCTTAATTACAATTAATTATATATCTATTACCTTTATTATAATTTGCTAATCATATATACAAATTAACCAAAACTTTAGTTTTCCATACTTATTAAAAATAAAAGGATAATAAATAAAAATCAAAAGTATTCAATTAAAATGATCATTAAGATATGAAAAACGTAGGTAATTAATGATTATTTTAAAATAGAGAGAAAAAATTTAAAATATATACCTGCTCTTATTATAAACTCTGGAATATTTTCATGTATTTAAAAAAATTCAATCAATTTAATTATTTTATTTATTAATATTGAAAAAATATGATCGATATATTAAATTACCTAATTTATTTGAAAAATATATTTGTTTTGAAAGCAAGTTGTCTTATTATTCAAGAATAAGAAATTTTTATATATATTAATTGAATATAATAAATAATCATTTAATTATAATAATGACTTAAGGGGATATGAATATTTTTTTTACAGAAAATATTATATACCAAACATATTCTATATATGATTTTTAATAGTTATTACAAAATAACGGATTAGACAAGATAGACCAATTACTAGTTACGAGTTGAAAAATCAACTCACACTATTAAAAACAATAAGTTAAACAAAATAATTCAACGGGTTAAACGACTTAATCCAATTAGTAAAACCATCTCGAATATAGACTACAAACATGCAAGTTGATAATACAAAATTTTAAGTGAAACCTTCATTTAAATTTAAAATTTAAAATTTTTCTTTTTAATTTAAAACTAGCATCTAGACACGTAAAAATAAAAACTATATTTTTAATGTGCAAGTGCATGAAAATAAAAAATATATTTGTATCTTGATTAATTTAAATTAATTGTATGATAAAATAAATAAATGATAATAAATAATGAAATGAATAATATATGTACTAAAACTGTTAGCGTGATAATAAATAATTGAATGTAATTCTCATCCATTTTTTATGGTTGTGTTTGTGCTCCTCGGGAGTATAGATAATTAGTTATCTGAGTAGTGCTTGGAGTGATTGTTACCTGATCGAATTTTAGAACGTAACACGGGATTTGAGAATTTTCTATGTTTTTTAAATTGTTTTATTTGTTAAGTATCTTACCTTTATACTTATGTTGGACCACATATTTTTTTAGAGTTTTGTTGTTGTTGAGGCCTTAATGCTATGGAAGTGGATCAATTTAATTATTTCACTGTTGAATTGATTTTTATATGAAATTATATTATATTTAATTATATTTACTCCCTATTTCATATTCTACATTACACGGTATTTTAGTTATAACATTTCTTCATATTTCATGTACTAAGAAGTTATAATATTTCAAATATTATAAAGTCATACACATAAAAATCATATTTCATGTACCGAGTCATAATATTTCATGTACTAAGTCATAATATTTCTTATATTCACCAAAAAGTATACAAAATCATATTTTTGTACATTTTTTTGTACTAAGAAGTTATAATATTATCAACAAAATATCCAACCAACTCATAATATTTGCAAAAAACTTTGAACTCAAAATTACCGAATATGATTAATTGTCTCTTTTTCATATGATGAAATATTTGTGAATATCAACAAATTTAACATACAATAAATTAAATATCTATATATTAAAATAATAATTTATATATTTTTCAATATATACATGTAATACAAAAATATTTTAAATTATACTAACACGAGAAATCTATAAACAAATGCAAAATAGTATGATGCAAAATTGTATGGTGCCGTACAAGTAATTTTATTGCTGATGCTTGATTCTTCAATAATAACTTCAGAAAAAATAGAATTTAATTTCTACATGTAGCTGCAGACACTTGATTCTCCAGTCTCAAAAAGCATCATGAAGCACATACCAACAGAAATGTTGCAGAATCTAGTGAAATGAAGAGCCAGCATGCAGGTTCCTTGCTTCAAATAGATTAAGTTTTTATGTTGTCATTATCCATGAAACAAACTAAGTCATATAAAGAAATAAATCAAATATAATTTCCAAAAAAGGAAAGTTCAATGCAATACCAAATCAAATATGAAGGTTTAAATCATAAACTCTCAACATTCCTTTTCCATAAAAACTTTTTCTACTTCTCCATCATCATATAATACCTTAAACATAACCTATACTGTAAAATTGTATAACTTATATGGAAGAATAATTTTGGAAGTCATTGGATTTGTGATGATTTCACACATAATCTATGAAGATCCAACCATCCAGGCAAACTGCAATATCTTCATCGGCACTATAATCACATAATTTTCCACGAAAACTATACAATTATGCTTTATGTGTATGCATTCAACTAAGTTTCGTAATTTTCTAATGAAAAACACAAAGGGAATTAATTATTTATCTAATGAGTGACAAGAGATTGATTGTAGTTTCCTTTTCTTCCCTAATCTCCAACGACCAAAAAGTTGAGATATTTTTGTTGTGGTTTTAGACGATGTTCCAACCTTGGAAGGCTCTCAGCAATGGAAGAATGAAACTCAAATAAGCATGACACAGAAACGGTAGAGATAACAGGAAATAACATGTGTTGGTTTAAGCACCAAACCATCTTTCAATGCCTCTAAAATTCTCTCAGAGGATGCACGATCTTCATTTCTAAAACTCGGGATAAGGGAAACAGGTGTAGTTATTTTTCTTCGGATCACGGCGCCTTGCACTTCCACCAGATGAACAAAGGGACACTCGGTCCATTCACGAGAATAAGTCCTTAAACAAGGTATCACTTCGAAACTAAACATTCTAAATTCATCTGTACTATAGATCTCATTCTTATGTCTGGTAGGTTCTTATTGATTTGTGTGGATCAACACCTTATTGCTTCCCCATTTGAAAGTCTGGTTTCTTAAGGCAACAGTCACTAACATCTCCATCACCATCATCCAGTAATGCTTGTAGTTTCATATTCTTGGGATTAAAATAGGCAATCAAGTCACTAGGCCGGTTACCAATATTTCTTCCATACCGTAAATCTATTTCATCAACATCACAATCCTCTTTTTCGACAACATCTTTGAAAGCTATTACATCATCTTTGGCTGAACACTATGAAATTTTTCATGATCCATAATCAAACAAGTTTCAGAGTTTTTTTTCAAAACTATTTGAGATGGTTTTCTACTCAATATAATTAAACTAAATTACCATTAATTACAAAAATAAAATGGATAAACACTCAATTTAGATCCAACAAACTATTAAAAAAAATATATCTCACTAGAACTTTTGCAAATCTCTATAAAAAAATTCATTATAATAAAAAATATTATGCACAAAAAGTGTAAAGCAGTGTTTCACTTCCAGTAAATCGCGGTCTTAAATATTTATTGAAATTTATTTTTATTTTTATTATTTATAAAATAATATTTATGAACGGTTGTGATGCAATGATTGTGTAATGTATTTTATAATGACAATACATAGTAATTAATCTTTTGAAATAGTCAATTTCGTGGTCATAAATGCATTAAATAATAGTCCTCATTTGTGGATCTGTGAAAGAGTGCCTCAATTGAGAATGATTATGTATTATAGTAGTAAATTTGGAAGAAATTTATGCTGTAAACAAAAAAAAAATCACAATTCAATATTTTATAGAAAACATGACCACGGAATTGAAACGGTTTTTACCAAAATTCACGGCCAATCTTTTGTTTACTTCGAACATACGAGTAAAAATAAGTTCATTCTAATATCACTTACTTATTAGAAAATACTATACATTAAAAAATACTATACAAAATATAATCTCTCTATCCATGAAAAAATGGATCATTTATTAAAATAAATGGAATTAAATTAATTATAAAAGTAAAATGGATAAACGTTCAATTTAGATCCAAGAAACAGTTAAAATTAAAAATAATTCTCATCATAACATGTGCAAATCTCTATTAAAAAATCATTATAATAAAATCTACTAATTGACAAAAAAGAATTTTTTAAATAAAAAATATTATTGCGATAAATGTGTTAAATAAAATTCATCATTTGTGACTGGTGACAAAGAAAATGCGTCAAATGGGAATCATTATGTATTGTAGTAGTAAATTTAGAAGAAACTTATGCTAAAAACAAATAAAAATAATCTCAATTAAATATTATATAGATAAATTGACCAAAGTAAAGTATTTAACAAGAAAACCCTAACGAGAATTCCGCCCATGCATATTATTTCATTGCACCACACTGTAACTCTTTGTCTGAAAACCACTAACACCTCTAACTTGGGAAACAAGTGATATGGCTAGTATTCACTTTGATGACAAAATTAATCTTGTTTATAAGATCATATTCATCCAAATAATCCAAATAACGCATAAAAGTTAGACAACGAATAAGTGAAGTTACTTGCCAAATCATATTCATCCAAATCGGGTCAAATTCTGTGTAATATAAAGCAGGAAAATTAACTGTGATAAAAAAATAAAATTGAGTAGAAAACCCTCTCAAATAATTTTGAAAAAAAAACTCTCAAACTCGTTAGATTATGGATCATGAAAATTTTCATGAGTTTTCAGCCAAAAAAGATGTAAGTGATTTCAAAGATGCTATCGAAAATGCAAAGTCGAAAGGATGAGGAAACACATAGCCAAAAGGATAATGATATAATCTATTTCACTTTAAGGAATATGACGCTAAAAGCCATACTAGATGATGGTGATGGAGATGTTAGTGATTGTTGCCTTGAGAAAGCAGGCTTTCAAATGGGGAAGCAACAAGGTGTTGATCCACCGCAAATCAAGAAGACCCTACCAGACATAAAGAATGAGATCTATAGTACAGATGAATTTTTAATGTTTAGTTTCAAAGTGATACCTTGTTTAAAGACTTATTCTCATGAATAGACCGAGTATCCCTTTGTTCATCCAGGGGAAGTGCAAGGCACCGTGATCTGGAGAAATATAACTACACTTGTTTCCCTTCTCCCGAGTTTCAGAAAGGAGGACCGTGCAACAATGAGATGCATCCTCTAAGAGATTTTTTGAGGCATTAGAAGATGGTTTGGTGCTTAAACCAACGCTTGTTATTTCTTGTTATCGCTACCGTTTATGTGTTATGTGTTCCATATATATAGAATATTGAAGAGGTTTTCTTGTGTAAATATCAATTATTATAAAGGATTTGTCTTTAAATAAAATTAACTAGTATTTAGACCAGTGCGAGCGTGTTAAAACTTTTCTAAGTAAAAAAATAATATTTTAGGACTACTTATAATTTACAATGCCTTTGTTCGTATATATAAAAAAATTTATAATATATTGATGGTTAAAAATGTATATAAAATATAAAAAGAATAACAAATTTATGTTTTCATAAAAAAAAATTGTATTCACCAATCATAATTGTCTCATGATTTATAAAAAACAAATATTTGTATCAATTTTTTAATATAAATGTTAACATTTTATCATAAAAAAATATACAATATATTTTCAATTCAATTTTATTTTTTCTTGTATCATGTCATAATATTATATATTTACTCCATCCCAAAATAACTATCATTTTATTAAGTATATAATATTTGTTTATCTAATAGAAATCATACCTAACATATTGGATTAATTACTATAGAAGTGGCAAAAAAAATTATGTTCTAATTCAAAAAAAATTTTAAAAATCAAAATAAAATTGAATTAATTCATTATTATTTTAAATGTATCCCGTAAAATTAATGGTTTAAATGTATTCAAAATTAACTTATTTTTCAATTCATTTCAATTGCAACAAAAAAAAAAGATTTAACCTAGAATCACGTTTTCAAAAATTTATTTCTCATTGATTTTTAATTAATATTTATAAAAATATTTGATGTGTTTTATGACAGATTTCTATTTACCAACCATTTATTCGTACTAAATTTTAAAATTTAATAAAATTTCCAATTATAATTTAAATTAGAATTATAAATTTTATTGTAACTTTTTCTTCGTAATGTTTAATTTCATTTCCTTAACAAATATAATATGTTATTTTCATTTTTATTACACCATTAATTATTATTAATGTATATTAATCATGCAAAATCATTTTTATATAAAAAAAATCAAATGATAAAAGAAAAATATAAGAATGACCAATACTATATATTTTATGAAAATATAATAAAGAACACTTTATTATATACATTTTAACCAATTATTTTTCTTTATTCATAATAAATATAACATAAATGTCATTAAAATGTGAATCTTTTCTTAATTACAATTAATTATATATCTATTACCTTTATTATAATTTGCTAACCATATATACAAATTAACCAAAACTTTAGTTTTCCATACTTATTAAAAATAAAAGGATAATAAATAAAAATCAAAAGTATTCAATTAAAATGATCATTAAGATATGAAAAACGTAGGTAATTAATGATTATTTTAAAATAGAGAGAAAAATTTTAAAATATATACCTGCTCTTATTATAAACTCTCGAATATTTTCATGTATTTAAAAAAATTCAATCAATTTATTTATTTTATTTATTAATATTGAAAAAATATGATCGATATATTAAATTACCTAATTTATTTGAAAAATATATTTGTTTTGAAAGCAAGTTGTCTTATTATTCAAGAATAAGAAATTTTTATATATATTAATTGAATATAATAAATAATCATTTAATTATAATAATGACTTAAGGGGATATGAATATTTTTTTTACAGAAAATATTATATACCAAACATATTCTATATATGATTTTTAATAGTTATTACAAAATAACGGATTAGACAAGATAGACCAATTACTAGTTACGAGTTGAAAAATCAACTCACACTATTAAAAACAATAAGTTAAACAAAATAATTCAACGAGTTAAACGACTTAATCCAATTAGTAAAACCATCTCGAATATAGACTACAAACATGCAAGTTGATAATACAAAATTTTAAGTGAAACCTTCATTTAAATTTAAAATTTAAAATTTTTCTTTTTAATTTAAAACTAGCATCTAGACACGTAAAAATAAAAACTATATTTTTAATGTGCAAGTGCATGAAAATAAAAAATATATATGTATCTTGATTAATTTAAATTAATTGTATGATAAAATAAATAAATGATAATACATAATGAAATGAATAATATATGTACTAAAACTGTTAGCGTGATAATAAATAATTGAATGTAATTCTCATCCATTTTTTATGGTTGTGTTTGTGCTCCTCGGGAGTATAGATAATTAGTTATCTGAGTAGTGCTTGGAGTGATTGTTACCTGATCGAATTTTAGAACGTAACACGGGATTTGAGAATTTTCTATGTTTTTTAAATTGTTTTATTTGTTAAGTATCTTACCTTTATACTTATGTTGGACCACATATTTTTTTAGAGTTTTGTTGTTGTTGAGGCCTTAATGCTATGGAAGTGGATCAATTTAATTATTTCACTGTTGAATTGATTTTTATATGAAATTATATTATATTTAATTATATTTACTCCCTATTTCATATTCTACATTACACGGTATTTTAGTTATAACATTTCTTCATATTTCATGTACTAAGAAGTTATAATATTTCAAATATTATAAAGTCATACACATAAAAATCATATTTCATGTACCGAGTCATAATATTTCATGTACTAAGTCATAATATTTCTTATATTCACCAAAAAGTATACAAAATCATATTTTTGTACATTTTTTTGTACTAAGAAGTTATAATATTATCAACAAAATATCCAACCAACTCATAATATTTGCAAAAAACTTTGAACTCAAAATTACCGAATATGATTAATTGTCTCTTTTTCATATGATGAAATATTTGTGAATATCAACAAATTTAACATACAATAAATTAAATATCTATATATTAAAATAATAATTTATATATTTTTCAATAAATACATGTAATACAAAAATATTTTAAATTATACTAACACGAGAAATCTATAAACAAATGCAAAATAGTATGATGCAAAATTGTATGGTGCAGTACAAGTAATTTTATTGCTGATGCTTGATTCTTCAATAATAACTTCAGAAAAAATAGAATTTAATTTCTACATGTAGCTGCAGACACTTGATTCTTCAGTCTCAAAAAGCATCATGGAGCACATACCAACAGAAATGTTGCAGAATCTAGTGAAATGAAGAGCCAGCATGCAGGTTCCTTGCTTCAAATAGATTAAGTTTTTATGTTGTCATTATCCATGAAACAAACTAAGTCATATAAAGAAATAAATCAAATATAATTTCCAAAAAAGGAAATTTCAATGCAATACCAAATCAAATATGAAGGTTTAAATCATAAACTCTCAACATTCCTTTTCCATAAAAACTTTTTCTACTTCTCCATCATCATATAATACCTTAAACATAACCTATACTGTAAAATTGTATAACTTATATGGAAGAATAATTTTGGAAGTCAATGGATTTGTGATGATTTCACACATAATCTATGAAGATCCAACCATCCAGGCAAACTGCAATATCTTCATCGGCACTATAATCACATAATTTTACACAAAAACTATACAATTATGCTTTATGTGTATGCATTCAACTAAGTTTTGTAATTTTCTAATGAAAAACACAAAGGGAATTAATTAATTACCTAATGAGTGACAAGAGATTGATTGTAGTTTCCTTTTCTTCCCCAATCTCCAACGACCAAAAAGTTGAGATTTTTTTGTTGTGGTTTTAGACGATGTTCCAACCTTGGAAGGCTCTCAGCAATGGAAGAATGAAACTCCAATAAGCATGACACAGAAACGGTATAGATAACAGGAAATAACATGTGTTGGTTTAAGCACCAAACCATCTTTCAATGCCTCTAAAATTCTCTCAGAGGATGCACGATCTTCATTTCTAAAACTCGGGATAAGGGAAACAGGTGTAGTTATTTTTCTTCGGATCACGGCGCCTTGCACTTCCACCAGATGAACAAAGGGACACTCGGTCCATTCACGAGAATAAGTCCTTAAACAAGGTATCACTTCGAAACTAAACATTCTAAATTCATTTGTACTATAGATCTCATTCTTATGTCTGGTAGGTTCTTATTGATTTGTGTGGATCAACACCTTATTGCTTCCCCATTTGAAAGTCTGGTTTCTTAAGGCAACAGTCACTAACATCTCCATCACCATCATCCAGTAATGCTTGTAGTTTCATATTCTTGGGATTAAAATAGGCAATCAAGTCACTAGGCCGGTTACCAATATTTCTTCCATACCGTAAATCTATTTCATCAACATCACAATCCTCTTTTTCGACAACATCTTTGAAAGCTATTACATCATCTTTGGCTGAACACTATGAAATTTTTCATGATCCATAATCAAACAAGTTTCAGAGTTTTTGTTCAAAACTATTTGAGATGGTTTTCTACTCAATATAATTAAACTAAATTACCATTTATTACAAAAATAAAATGGATAAACACTCAATTTAGATCCAACAAACTATTAAAAAAATATATCTCACTAGAACTTTTGCAAATCTCTATAAAAAAATTCATTATAATAAAAAATATTATGCACAAAAAGTGTAAAGCAGTGTTTCACTTCCAGTGAATCGCGGTCTTAAATATTTATTGAAATTTATTTTTATTTTTATTATTTATAAAATAATATTTTTGAACGTTTGTGATGCAATGATTGTGTAATGTATTTTATAATGACAATACATAGTAATTAATCTTTTGAAATAGTCAATTTCGTGGTCATAAATGCATTAAATAATAGTCCTCATTTGTGGATCTGTGAAAGAGTGCCTCAATTGAGAATGATTATGTATTATAGTAGTAAATTTGGAAGAAATTTCTGTTGTAAACAAAAAAAAATCACAATTCAATATTTGATAGAAAACATGACCACGGAATTGAAACGATTTTTACCAAAATTCACGGCCAATCTTTTGTTTACTTCGAACATACGAGTAAAAAAAAGTTCATTCTAATATCACTTACTTATTAGAAAATACTATACATTAAAAAATACTATACAAAATATAATCTCTCTATCCATGAAAAAATGGATCATTCATTAAAACAAATGGAATTAAATTAATTATAAAAGTAAAATGGATAAACATTCAATTTAGATCCAAGAAACAGTTAAAAATAAAAATAATTCTCATCACAACATGTGCAAATCTCTATTAAAAAATCATTATAATAAAAGCTACTAATTGACAAAAAAGAATTTTTTAAATAAAAAATATTATTGCGATAAATGTGTTAAATAAAATTCATCATTTGTGACTGGTGACAAAGAAAATGCGTCAAATGGGAATCATTATGTATTGTAGTAGTAAATTTAGAAGAAACTTATGCTAAAAACAAATCAAAATAATCTCAATTAAATATTATATAGATAACTTGACCAAAGTAAAGTATTTAACAAGAAAACCCTAACGAGAATTCCGCCCATGCATATTATTTCATTGCACCACACTGTAACTTTTTGTCCGAAAACCACTAACACCTCTAACTTGGGAAACAAGTGATATGGCTAGTATTCACTTTGATGACAAAATTAATCTTGTTTATAAGATCATATTCATCCAAATAAGCTAAATAACGCATAAAAGTTAGACAACGAATAAGTGAAGTTACTTGCCAAATCATATTCATCCAAATCGGGTCAAATTCTGTGTAATATAAAGCAGGAAAATTAACTGTGATAAAAAAATAAATTTGAGTAGAAAACCCTCTCAAATAGTTTTGAAAAAAAAACCTCTCAAACTCGTTTGATTATGGATCATGAAAATTTTCATGAGTTTTCAGCCAAAAAAGATGTAAGTGATTCAAAGATGCTGTCGAAAATGCAAAGTCGAAAGGATGAGGAAACACATAGCCAAAAGGATAATGATATAATCTATTTCACTTCAAGGAATATGACGCTAAAAGCCATACTAGATAATGGTGATGGAGATGTTAGTGATTGTTGCCTTGAGAAAGCAGGCTTTCAAATGGGGAAGCAACAAGGTGTTGATCCACCGCAAATCAAGAAGACCCTACCAGACATAAAGAATGAGATCTATAGTACAGATGAATTTTTAATGTTTAGTTTCAAAGTGATACCTTGTTTAAAGACTTATTCTCATGAATAGACCGAGTGTCCCTTTGTTCATCCAGGGGAAGTGCAAGGCACCGTGATCTGGAGAAATATAACTACACTTGTTTCCCTTCTCCCGAGTTTCAGAAAGGAGGACCGTGCAACAAAGAGATGCATCCTCTAAGAGATTTTTTGAGGCATTAGAAGATGGTTTGGTGCTTAAACCAACGCTTGTTATTTCCTGTTATCGCTACCGTTTATGTGTTATGTGTTCCATATATATAGAATATTGAAGAGGTTTTCTTGTGCAAATATCAATTATTATAAAGGATTTGTCTTTAAATAAAATTAACTAGTATTTAGACCAGTGCGAGCGTGTTAAAACTTTTTTAAATAAAAAAATAATATTTTAGGACTACTTATAATTTACAATGCCTTTGTTAGTATATATAAAATAATTTATAATATATTGATGGTTAAAAATGTATATAAAATATAAAAAGAATAACAAATTTATGTTTTCATAAAAAAAAATTGTATTCACCAATCATAATTGTCTCATGATTTATAAAAAACAAATATTTGTATCAATTTTTTAATATAAATGTTAACATTTTATCATAAAAAAATATACAATATCTTTTCAATTCAATTTTCTTTTTTCTTGTATCATGTCGTAATATTATATATTTACTCCATCCCAAAATAACTATCATTTTATTAAGTATATAATATTTGTTTATCTAATAGAAATCATACCTAACATATTGGATTAATTACTATAGAAGTGGCAAAAAAAATTAAGTTCTAATTCAAAAAAAAATTTAAAAAATCAAAATAAAATTGAATTAATTCATTATTATTTTAAATGTATCCCGTAAAATTAATGGTTTAAATGTATTCAAAATTAACTTATTTTTCAATTCATTTCAATTGCAAAAAAAAAAAAAATGATTTAACCTAGAATCACGTTTTCAAAATTTTATTTCTCATTGATTTTTAATTAATATTTATAAAAATATTTGATGTGTTTTATGATAGATTTCTATTTACCAACCATTTATTCGTACTAAATTTTAAAATTTAATAAAATTTCCAATTATAATTTAAATTAGAATTATAAATTTTATTGTAACTTTTTCTTCGTAATGTTTAATTTCATTTCCTTAACAAATATAATATGTTATTTTCATTTTTATTACACCATTAATTATTATTAATGTATATTAATCATGCAAAATCATTTTTATATAAAAAAAATCAAATGAGAAAAGAAAAATATAAGAATGACCAATACTATATATTTTATGAAAATATAATAAAGAACACTTTATTATATACATTTTAACCAATTATTTTTCTTTATTCATAATAAATATAACATAAATGTCATTAAAATGTGAATCTTTTCTTAATTACAATTAATTATATATCTATTACCTTTATTATAATTTGCTAACCATATATACAAATTAACCAAAACTTTAGTTTTCCATACTTATTAAAAATAAAAGGATAATAAATAAAAATCAAAAGTATTCAATTAAAATGATCATTAAGATATGAAAAACGTAGGTAATTAATGATTATTTTAAAATAGAGAGAAAAATTTTAAAATATATACCTGCTCTTATTATAAACTCTCGAATATTTTCATGTATTTAAAAAAATTCAATCAATTTATTTATTTTATTTATTAATATTGAAAAAATATGATCGATATATTAAATTACCTAATTTATTTGAAAAATATATTTGTTTTGAAAGCAAGTTGTCTTATTATTCAAGAATAAGAAATTTTTATATATATTAATTGAATATAATAAATAATCATTTAATTATAATAATGACTTAAGGGGATATGAATATTTTTTTTACAGAAAATATTATATACCAAACATATTCTATATATGATTTTTAATAGTTATTACAAAATAACAGATTAGACAAGATAGACCAATTACTAGTTACGAGTTGAAAAATCAACTCACACTATTAAAAACAATAAGTTAAACAAAATAATTCAACGGGTTAAACGACTTAATCCAATTAGTAAAACCATCTCGAATATAGACTACAAACATGCAAGTTGATAATACAAAATTTTAAGTGAAACCTTCATTTAAATTTAAAATTTAAAATTTTTCTTTTTAATTTAAAACTAGCATCTAGACATGTAAAAATAAAAACTATATTTTTAATGTGCAAGTGCATGAAAATAAAAAATATATCTGTATCTTGATTAATTTAAATTAATTGTATGATAAAATAAATAAATGATAATAAATAATGAAATGAATAATATATGTACTAAAACTGTTAGCGTGATAATAAATAATTGAATGTAATTCTCATCCATTTTTTATGGTTGTGTTTGTGCTCCTCGGGAGTATAGATAATTAGTTATCTGAGTAGTGCTTGGAGTGATTGTTACCTGATCGAATTTTAGAACGTAACACGGGATTTGAGAATTTCCTATGTTTTTTAAATTGTTTTATTTGTTAAGTATCTTACCTTTATACTTATGTTGGACCACATATTTTTTTAGAGTTTTGTTGTTGTTGAGGCCTTAATGCTATGGAAGTGGATCAATTTAATTATTTCACTGTTGAATTGATTTTTATATGAAATTATATTATATTTAATTATATTTACTCCCTATTTCATATTCTACATTACACGGTATTTTAGTTATAACATTTCTTCATATTTCATGTACTAAGAAGTTATAATATTTCAAATATTATAAAGTCATACACATAAAAATCATATTTCATGTACCGAGTCATAATATTTCATGTACTAAGTCATAATATTTCTTATATTCACCAAAAAGTATACAGAATCATATTTTTGTACATTTTTTTGTACTAAGAAGTTATAATATTATCAACAAAATATCCAACCAACTCATAATATTTGCAAAAAACTTTGAACTCAAAATTACCGAATATGATTAATTGTCTCTTTTTCATATGATGAAATATTTGTGAATATCAACAAATTTAACATACAATAAATTAAATATCTATATATTAAAATAATAATTTATATATTTTTCAATAAATACATGTAATACAAAAATATTTTAAATTATACTAACACGAGAAATCTATAAACAAATGCAAAATAGTATGATGCAAAATTGTATGGTGCAGTACAAGTAATTTTATTGCTGATGCTTGATTCTTCAATAATAACTTCAGAAAAAATAGAATTTAATTTCTACATGTAGCTGCAGACACTTGATTCTTCAGTCTCAAAAAGCATCATGAAGCACATACCAACAGAAATGTTGCAGAATCTAGTGAAATGAAGAGCCAGCATGCAGGTTCCTTGCTTCAAATAGATTAAGTTTTTATGTTGTCATTATCCATGAAACAAACTAAGTCATATAAAGAAATAAATCAAATATAATTTCCAAAAAAGGAAAGTTCAATGCAATACCAAATCAAATATGAAGGTTTAAATCATAAACTCTCAACATTCCTTTTCCATAAAAACTTTTTCTACTTCTCCATCATCATATAATACCTTAAACATAACCTATACTGTAAAATTGTATAACTTATATGAAAGAATAATTTTGGAAGTCAATGGATTTGTGATGATTTCACACATAATTTATGAAGATCCAACCATCCAGGCAAACTGCAATATCTTCATCGGCACTATAATCACATAATTTTCCACGAAAACTATACAATTATGCTTTATGTGTATGCATTCAACTAAGTTTCGTAATTTTCTAATGAAAAACACAAAGGGAATTAATTAATTACCTAATGAGTGACAAGAGATTGATTGTAGTTTCCTTTTCTTCCCCAATCTCCAACGACCAAAAAGTTGAGATATTTTTGTTGTGGTTTTAGACGATGTTCCAACCTTGGAAGGCTCTCAGCAATGGAAGAATGAAACTCCAATAAGCATGACACAAAAACGGTAGAGATAACAAGAAATAACATGTGTTGGTTTAAGCACCAAACCATCTTTCAATGCCTCTAAAATTCTCTCAGAGGATGCACGATCTTCATTTCTAAAACTCGGGATAAGGGAAACAGGTGTAGTTATTTTTCTTCGGATCACGGCGCCTTGCACTTCCACCAGATGAACAAAGGGACACTCGGTCCATTCACGAGAATAAGTCCTTAAACAAGGTATCACTTCGAAACTAAACATTCTAAATTCATCTGTACTATAGATCTCATTCTTATGTCTGGTAGGTTCTTATTGATTTGTGTGGATCAACACCTTATTGCTTCCCCATTTGAAAGTCTGGTTTCTTAAGGCAACAGTCACTAACATCTCCATCACCATCATCCAGTAATGCTTGTAGTTTCATATTCTTGGGATTAAAATAGGCAATCAAGTCACTAGGCCGGTTACCAATATTTCTTCCATACCGTAAATCTATTTCATCAACATCATAATCCTCTTTTTCGACAACATCTTTGAAAGCTATTACATCATCTTTGGCTGAACACTATGAAATTTTTCATGATCCATAATCAAACAAGTTTCAGAGTTTTTTTTCAAAACTATTTGAGATGGTTTTCTACTCAATATAATTAAACTAAATTACCATTTATTACAAAAATAAAATGGATAAACACTCAATTTAGATCCAACAAACTATTAAAATAAAAAAATATATCTCACTAGAACTTTTGCAAATCTCTATAAAAAAATTCATTATAATAAAAAATATTATGCACAAAAAGTGTAAAGCAGTGTTTCACTTCCAGTGAATCGCGGTCTTAAATATTTATTGAAATTTATTTTTATTTTTATTTTTATTATTTATAAAATAATATTTATGAACGGTTGTGATGCAATGATTGTGTAATGTATTTTATAATGACAATACATAGTAATTAATCTTTTGAAATAGTCAATTTCGTGGTCATAAATGCATTAAATAATAGTCCTCATTTGTGGATCTGTGAAAGAGTGCCTCAATTGAGAATGATTATGTATTATAGTAGTAAATTTGGAAGAAATTTATGCTGTAAACAAAAAAAAAATCACAATTCAATATTTTATAGAAAACATGACCACGGAATTGAAACGGTTTTTACCAAAATTCACGGCCAATCTTTTGTTTACTTCGAACATACGAGTAAAAATAAGTTCATTCTAATATCACTTACTTATTAGAAAATACTATACATTAAAAAATACTATACAAAATATAATCTCTCTATCCATGAAAAAATGGATCATTCATTAAAATAAATGGAATTAAATTAATTATAAAAGTAAAATGGATAAACGTTCAATTTAGATCCAAGAAACAGTTAAAAATAAAAATAATTCTCATCATAACATGTGCAAATCTCTATTAAAAAATCATTATAATAAAAGCTACTAATTGACAAAAAAGAATTTTTTAAATAAAAAATATTATTGCGATAAATGTGTTAAATAAAATTCATCATTTGTGACTGGTGACAAAGAAAATGCGTCAAATGGGAATCATTATGTATTGTAGTAGTAAATTTAGAAGAAACTTATGCTAAAAACAAATCAAAATAATCTCAATTAAATATTATATATATAACTTGACCAAAGTAAAGTATTTAACAAGAAAACCCTAACGAGAATTCCGCCCATGCATATTATTTCATTGCACCACACTGTAACTTTTTGTCCTAAAACCACTAACACCTCTAACTTGGGAAACAAGTGATATGGCTAGTATTCACTTTGATGACAAAATTAATCTTGTTTATAAGATCATATTCATCCGAATAAGCCAAATAACGCATAAAAGTTAGACAACGAATAAGTGAAGTTACTTGCCAAATCATATTCATCCAAATCGGGTCAAATTCTGTGTAATATAAAGCAGGAAAATTAACTGTGATAAAAAAATAAAATTGATTAGAAAACCCTCTCAAATAGTTTTGAAAAAAAAAACTCTCAAACTCGTTTGATTATGGATCATGAAAATTTTCATGAGTTTTCAGCCAAAAAAGATGTAAGTGATTTCAAAGATGCTGTCGAAAATGCAAAGTCGAAAGGATGAGGAAACACATAGCCAAAAGGATAATGATATAATCTATTTCACTTCAAGGAATATGACGCTAAAAGCCATACTAGATGATGGTGATGGAGATGTTAGTGATTGTTGCCTTGAGAAAGCAGGCTTTCAAATGGGGAAGCAACAAGGTGTTGATCCACCGCAAATCAAGAAGACCCTACCAGACATAAAGAATGAGATCTATAGTACAGATGAATTTTTAATGTTTAGTTTCAAAGTGATACCTTGTTTAAAGACTTATTCTCATGAATAGACCGAGTATCCCTTTGTTCATCCAGGGGAAGTGCAAGGCACCGTGATCTGGAGAAATATAACTACACTTGTTTCCCTTCTCCCGAGTTTCAGAAAGGAGGACCGTGCAACAAAGAGATGCATCCTCTAAGAGATTTTTTGAGGCATTAGAAGATGGTTTGGTGCTTAAACCAACGCTTGTTATTTCTTGTTATCGCTACCGTTTATGTGTTATGTGTTCCATATATATAGAATATTGAAGAGGTTTTCTTGTGTAAATATCAATTATTACAAAGGATTTGTCTTTAAATAAAATTAACTAGTATTTAGACCAGTGCGAGCGTGTTAAAACTTTTCTAAGTAAAAAAATAATATTTTAGGACTACTTATAATTTACAATGCCTTTGTTAGTATATATAAAAAAATTTATAATATATTGATGGTTAAAAATGTATATAAAATATAAAAAGAATAACAAATTTATGTTTTCATAAAAAAAAATTGTATTCACCAATCATAATTGTCTCATGATTTATAAAAAACAAATATTTGTATCAATTTTTAAATATAAATGTTAACATTTTATCATAAAAAAATATACAATATATTTTCAATTCAATTTTATTTTTTCTTGTATCATGTCATAATATTATATATTTACTCCATCCCAAAATAACTATCATTTTATTAAGTATATAATATTTGTTTATCTAATAGAAATCATACCTAACATATTGGATTAATTACTATAGAAGTGGCAAAAAAAATTATGTTCTAATTCAAAAAAAAATTTAAAAATCAAATTAAAATTGAATTAATTCATTATTATTTTAAATGTATCCCGTAAAATTAATGGTTTGAATGTATTAAAAATTAACTTATTTTTCAATTCATTTCAATTGCAACAAAAAAAAAAAAGATTTAACCTAGAATCACGTTTTCAAAAATTTATTTCTCATTGATTTTTAATTAATATTTATAAAAATATTTGATGTGTTTTATGATAGATTTCTATTTACCAACCATTTATTCGTACTAAATTTTAAAATTTAATAAAATTTCCAATTATAATTTAAATTAGAATTATAAATTTTATTGTAACTTTTTCTTCGTAATGTTTAATTTCATTTCCTTAACAAATATAATATGTTATTTTCATTTTTATTACACCATTAATTATTATTAATGTATATTAATCATGCAAAATCATTTTTATATAAAAAAAATCAAATGAGAAAAGAAAAATATAAGAATGACCAATACTATATATTTTATGAAAATATAATAAAGAACACTTTATTATATACATTTTAACCAATTATTTTTCTTTATTCATAATAAATATAACATAAATGTCATTAAAATGTGAATCTTTTTTTAATTACAATTAATTATATATCTATTACCTTTATTATAATTTGCTAACCATATATACAAATTAACCAAAACTTTAGTTTTCCATACTTATTAAAAATAAAAGGATAATAAATAAAAATCAAAAGTATTCAATTAAAATGATCATTAAGATATGAAAAACGTAGGTAATTAATGATTATTTTAAAATAGAGAGAAAAATTTTAAAATATATACCTGCTCTTATTATAAACTCTCGAATATTTTCATGTATTTAAAAAAATTCAATCAATTTATTTATTTTATTTATTAATATTGAAAAAATATGATCGATATATTAAATTACCTAATTTATTTGAAAAATATATTTGTTTTGAAAGCAAGTTGTCTTATTATTCAAGAATAAGAAATTTTTATATATATTAATTGAATATAATAAATAATCATTTAATTATAATAATGACTTAAGGGGATATGAATATTTTTTTTTACAGAAAATATTATATACCAAACATATTCTATATATGATTTTTAATAGTTATTACAAAATAACGGATTAGACAAGATAGACCAATTACTAGTTACGAGTTGAAAAATCAACTCACACTATTAAAAACAATAAGTTAAACAAAATAATTCAACGGGTTAAACGACTTAATCCAATTAGTAAAACCATCTCGAATATAGACTACAAACATGCAAGTTGATAATACAAAATTTTAAGTTAAACCTTCATTTAAATTTAAAATTTAAAATTTTTCTTTTTAATTTAAAACTAGCATCTAGACATGTAAAAATAAAAACTATATTTTTAATGTGCAAGTGCATGAAAATAAAAAATATATATGTATCTTGATTAATTTAAATTAATTGTATGATAAAATAAATAAATGATAATAAATAATGAAATGAATAATATATGTACTAAAACTGTTAGCGTGATAATAAATAATTGAATGTAATTGTCATCCATTTTTTATGGTTGTGTTTGTGCTCCTCGGGAGTATAGATAATTAGTTATCTGAGTAGTGCTTGGAGTGATTGTTACCTGATCGAATTTTAGAACGTAACACGGGATTTGAGAATTTCCTATGTTTTTTAAATTGTTTTATTTGTTAAGTATCTTACCTTTATACTTATGTTGGACCACATATTTTTTTAGAGTTTTGTTGTTGTTGAGGCCTTAATACTATGGAAGTGGATCAATTTAATTATTTCACTGTTGAATTGATTTTTATATGAAATTATATTATATTTAATTATATTTACTCCGTATTTCATATTCTACATTACACGGTATTTTAGTTATAACATTTCTTCATATTTCATGTACTAAGAAGTTATAATATTTCAAATATTATAAAGTCATACACATAAAAATCATATTTCATGTACCGAGTCATAATATTTCATGTACTAAGTCATAATATTTCTTATATTCACCAAAAAGTATACAGAATCAGATTTTTGTACATTTTTTTGTACTAAGAAGTCATAATATTATCAACAAAATATCCAACCAACTCATAATATTTGCAAAAAACTTTGAACTAAAAATTACCGAATATGATTAATTGTCTCTTTTTCATATGATGAAGTATTTGTGAATATCAACAAATTTAACATACAATAAATTAAATATCTATATATTAAAATAATAATTTATATATTTTTCAATAAATACATGTAATACAAAAATATTTTAAATTATACTAACACGAGAAATCTATAAACAAATGCAAAATAGTATGATGCAAAATTGTATGGTGCAGTACAAGTAATTTTATTGCTGATGCTTGATTCTTCAATAATAACTTCAGAAAAAATAGAATTTAATTTCTACATGTAGCTGCAGACACTTGATTCTTCAGTCTCAAAAAGCATCATGAAGCACATACCAACAGAAATGTTGCAGAATCTAGTGAAATGAAGAGCCAGCATGCAGGTTCCTTGCTTCAAATAGATTAAGTTTTTATGTTGTCATTATCCATGAAATAAACTAAGTCATATAAAGAAATAAATCAAATATAATTTCCAAAAAAGGAAAGTTCAATGCAATACCAAATCAAATATGAAGGTTTAAATCATAAACTCTCAACATTCCTTTTCCATAAAAACTTTTTCTACTTCTCCATCATCATATAATACCTTAAACATAACCTATACTGTAAAATTGTATAACTTATATGGAAGAATAATTTTGGAAGTCAATGGATTTGTGATGATTTCACACATAATCTATGAAGATCCAACCATCCAGGCAAACTGCAATATCTTCATCGGTACTATAATCACATAATTTTACACAAAAACTATACAATTATGCTTTATGTGTATGCATTCAACTAAGTTTCGTAATTTTCTAATGAAAAACACAAAGGGAATTAATTAATTACCTAATGAGTGACAAGAGATTGATTGTAGTTTCCTTTTCTTCCCCAATCTCCAACGACCAAAAAGTTGAGATATTTTTGTTGTGGTTTTAGACGATGTTCCAACCTTGGAAGGCTCTCAGCAATGGAAGAATGAAACTCCAATAAGCATGACACAGAAACGGTAGAGATAACAGGAAATAACATGTGTTGGTTTAAGCACCAAACCATCTTTCAATGCCTCTAAAATTCTCTCAGAGGATGCACGATCTTCATTTCTAAAACTCGGGATAAGGGAAACAGGTGTAGTTATTTTTCTTCGGATCACGGCGCCTTGCACTTCCACCAGATGAACAAAGGGACACTCGGTCCATTCACGAGAATAAGTCCTTAAACAAGGTATCACTTCGAAACTAAACATTCTAAATTCATCTGTACTATAGATCTCATTCTTATGTCTGGTAGGTTCTTATTGATTTGTGTGGATCAACACCTTATTGCTTCCCCATTTGAAAGTCTGGTTTCTTAAGGCAACAGTCACTAACATCTCCATCACCATCATCCAGTAATGCTTGTAGTTTCATATTCTTGGGATTAAAATAGGCAATCAAGTCACTAGGCCGGTTACCAATATTTCTTCCATACCGTAAATCTATTTCATCAACATCACAATCCTCTTTTTCGACAACATCTTTGAAAGCTATTACATCATCTTTGGCTGAACACTATGAAATTTTTCATGATCCATAATCAAACAAGTTTCAGAGTTTTTGTTCAAAACTATTTGAGATGGTTTTCTACTCAATATAATTAAACTAAATTACCATTTATTACAAAAATAAAATGGATAAACACTCAATTTAGATCCAACAAACTATTAAAAAAAATATATCTCACTAGAACTTTTGCAAATCTCTATAAAAAAATTCATTATAATAAAAAATATTATGCACAAAAAGTGTAAAGCAGTGTTTCACTTCCAGTGAATCGCGGTCTTAAATATTTATTGAAATTTATTTTTATTTTTATTATTTATAAAATAATATTTATGAACGGTTGTGATGCAATGATTGTGTAATGTATTTTATAATGACAATACATAGTAATTAATCTTTTGAAATAGTCAATTTCGTGGTCATAAATGCATTAAATAATAGTCCTCATTTGTGAATCTGTGAAAGAGTGCCTCAATTGAGAATGATTATGTATTATAGTAGTAAATTTGGAAGAAATTTATGCTGTAAACAAAAAAAAAATCACAATTCAATATTTTATAGAAAACATGACCACAGAATTGAAACGGTTTTTACCAAAATTCACGGCCAATCTTTTGTTTACTTCGAACATACGAGTAAAAATAAGTTCATTCTAATATCACTTACTTATTAGAAAATACTATACATTAAAAAATACTATACAAAATATAATCTCTCTATCCATGAAAAAATGGATCATTCATTAAAACAAATGGAATTAAATTAATTATAAAAGTAAAATGGATAAACGTTCAATTTAGATCCAAGAAACAGTTAAAATTAAAAATAATTCTCATCACAACATGTGCAAATATCTATTAAAAAATCATTATAATAAAAGCTACTAATTGACAAAAAAGAATTTTTTAAATAAAAAATATTATTGCGATAAATGTGTTAAATAAAATTCATCATTTGTGACTGGTGACAAAGAAAATGCGTCAAATGGGAATCATTATGTATTGTAGTAGTAAATTTAGAAGAAACTTATGCTAAAAACAAATCAAAATAATCTCAATTAAATATTATATAGATAACTTGACCAAAGTAAAGTATTTAACAAGAAAACCCTAACGAGAATTCCGCCCATGCATATTATTTCATTGCACCACACTGTAACTTTTTGTCCGAAAACCACTAACACCTCTAACTTGGGAAACAAGTGATATGGCTAGTATTCACTTTGATGACAAAATTAATCTTGTTTATAAGATCATATTCATCCAAATAATCCAAATAACGCATAAAAGTTAGACAACGAATAAGTGAAGTTACTTGCCAAATCATATTCATCCAAATCGGGTCAAATTCTGTGTAATATAAAGCAGGAAAATTAACTGTGATAAAAAAATAAAATTGAGTAGAAAACCCTCTCAAATAGTTTTGAAAAAAAAAACTCTCAAACTCATTTGATTATGGATCATGAAAATTTTCATGAGTTTTCAGCCAAAAAAGATGTAAGTGATTTCAAAGATGCTGTCGAAAATGCAAAGTCGAAAGGATGAGGAAACACATAGCCAAAAGGATAATGATATAATCTATTTCACTTCAAGGAATATGACGCTAAAAGCCATACTAGATGATGGTGATGGAGATGTTAGTGATTGTTGCCTTGAGAAAGCAGGCTTTCAAATGGGGAAGCAACAAGGTGTTGATCCACCGCAAATCAAGAAGACCCTACCAGACATAAAGAATGAGATCTATAGTACAGATGAATTTTTAATGTTTAGTTTCAAAGTGATACCTTGTTTAAAGACTTATTCTTGAATAGACCGAGTGTCCCTTTGTTCATCCAGGGGAAGTGCAAGGCACCGTGATCTGGAGAAATATAACTACACTTGTTTCCCTTCTCCCGAGTTTCAGAAAGGAGGACCGTGCAACAAAGAGATGCATCCTCTAAGAGAATTTTTGAGGCATTAGAAGATGGTTTGGTGCTTAAACCAACACTTGTTATTTCCTATTATCGCTACCGTTTATGTGTTATGTGTTCCATATATATAGAATATTGAAGAGGTTTTCTTGTGCAAATATCAATTATTATAAAGGATTTGTCTTTAAATAAAATTAACTAGTATTTAGACCAGTGCGAGCGTGTTAAAACTTTTTTAAATAAAAAAAATAATATTTTAGGACTACTTATAATTTACAATACCTTTGTTAGTATATATAAAAAAATTTATAATATATTGATGGTTAAAAATGTATATAAAATATAAAAAGAATAACAAATTTATGTTTTCATAAAAAAAATTTGTATTCACCAATCATAATTGTCTCATGATTTATAAAAAACAAATATTTGTATCAATTTTTTAATATAAATGTTAACATTTTATCATAAAAAAATATACAATATCTTTTCAATTCAATTTTATTTTTTCTTGTATCATGTCATAATATTATATATTTACTCCTTCCCAAAATAACTATCATTTTATTAAGTATATAATATTTGTTTATCTAATAGAAATCATACCTAACATATTGGATTAATTCCTATAGAAGTGGCAAAAAAAATTATGTTCTAATTCAAAAAAAATTTTAAAAAATCAAAATAAAATTGAATTAATTCATTATTATTTTAAATGTATCCCGTAAAATTAATGGTTTAAATGTATTCAAAATTAACTTATTTTTCAATTCATTTCAATTGCAAAAAAAAAAATGATTTAACCTAGAATCACGTTTTCAAAATTTTATTTCTCATTGATTTATAATTAATATTTATAAAAATATTTGATGTGTTTTATGATAGATTTCTATTTACCAACCATTTATTCGTACTAAATTTTAAAATTTAATAAAATTTCCAATTATAATTTAAATTAGAATTATAAATTTTATTGTAACTTTTTCTTCGTAATGTTTAATTTCATTTCCTTAACAAATCTAATATGTTATTTTCATTTTTATTACACCATTAATTATTATTAATGTATATTAATCATGCAAAATCATTTTTATATAAAAAAAATCAAATGAGAAAAGAAAAATATAAGAATGACCAATACTATATATTTTATAAAAATATAATAAAGAACACTTTATTATATACATTTTAACCAACTCTTTTTCTTTATTCATAATAAATATAACATAAATGTCATTAAAATGTGAATCTTTTCTTAATTACAATTAATTATATATCTATTACCTTTATGATAATTTGCTAACCATATATACAAATTAACCAAAACTTTAGTTTTCCATACTTATTAAAAATAAAAGGATAATAAATAAAAATCAAAAGTATTCAATTAAAATGATCATTAAGATATGAAAAACGTAGGTAATTAATAATTATTTTAAAATAGAGAGAAAAATTTTAAAATATATACCTGCTCTTATTATAAACTCTCGAATATTTTCATGTATTTAAAAAAATTCAATCAATTTAATTATTTTATTTATTAATATTGAAAAAATATGATCGACATATTAAATTACCTAATTTATTTGAAAAATATATTTGTTTTGAAAGCAAGTTGTCTTATTATTCAAGAATAAGAAATTTTTATATATATTAATTGAATATAATAAATAATCATTTAATTATAATAATGACTTAAGGGGATATGAATATTTTTTTACAGAAAATATTATATACCAAACATATTCTATATATGATTTTTAATAGTTATTACAAAATAACGGATTAGACAAGATAGACCAATTACTAGTTACGAGTTGAAAAATCAACTCACACTATTAAAAACAATAAGTTAAACAAAATAATTCAACGGGTTAAACGACTTAATCCAATTAGTAAAACCATCTCTAATATAGACTACAAACATGCAAGTTGATAATACAAAATTTTAAGTGAAACCTTCATTTAAATTTAAAATTTAAACTTTTTCTTTTTAATTTAAAACTAGCATCTAGACACGTAAAAATAAAAACTATATTTTTAATGTGCAAGTGCATGAAAATAAAAAATATATCTGTATCTTGATTAATTTAAATTAATTGTATGATAAAATAAATAAATGATAATAAATAATGAAGTGAATATTATATGTACTAAAACCATTAGCGTGATAATAAATAATTGAATGTAATTCTCATCCATTTTTTATGGTTGTGTTTGTGCTCCTCGGGAGTATAGATAATTAGTTATCCGAGTAGTGCTTGGAGTGATTGTTACCTGATCGAATTTTAGAACGTAACACGAGATTTGAGAATTTTCTATGTTTTTTAAATTGTTTTATTTGTTAAGTATCTTACCTTTATACTTATGTTGGACCACATATTTTTTTAGAGTTTTGTTGTTGTTGAGGCCTTAATGCTATGGAAGTGGATCAATTTAATTATTTCACTGTTAAATTGATTTTTATATGAAATTATATTATATTTAATTATATTTACTCCCTATTTCATATTCTACATTACACGTTATTTTAGTTATAACATTTCTTCATATTTCATGTACTAAGAAGTTATAATATTTCAAATATTATAAAGTCATACACATAAAAATCATATTTCATGTACCGAGTCATAATATTTCATGTACTAAGTCATAATATTTCTTATATTCACCAAAAAGTATACAAAATCATATTTTTGTACATTTTTTTGTACTAAGAAGTTATAATATTATCAACAAAATATCCAACCAACTCATAATATTTGCAAAAAACTTTGAACTCAAAATTACCGAATATGATTAATTGTCTCTTTTTCATATGATGAAATATTTGTGAATATCAACAAATTTAACATACAATAAATTAAATATCTATATATTAAAATAATAATTTATATATTTTTCAATAAATACATGTAATACAAAAATATTTTAAATTATACTAACACGAGAAATCTATAAACAAATGCAAAATAGTATGATGCAAAATTGTATGGTGCAGTACAAGTAATTTTATTGCTGATGCTTGATTCTTCAATAATAACTTCAGAAAAAATAGAATTTAATTTCTACATGTAGCTGCAGACACTTGATTCTTCAGTCTCAAAAAGCATCATGAAGCACATACCAACAGAAATGTTGCAGAATCTAGTGAAATGAAGAGCCAGCATGCAGGTTCCTTGCTTCAAATAGATTAAGTTTTTATGTTGTCATTATCCATGAAACAAACTAAGTCATATAAAGAAATAAATCAAATATAATTTCCAAAAAAGGAAAGTTCAATGCAATACCAAATCAAATATGAAGGTTTAAATCATAAACTCTCAACATTCCTTTTCCATAAAAACTTTTTCTACTTCTCCATCATCATATAATACCTTAAACATAACCTATACTGTAAAATTGTATAACTTATATGAAAGAATAATTTTGGAAGTCAATGGATTTGTGATGATTTCACACATAATCTATGAAGATCCAACCATCCAGGCAAACTGCAATATCTTCATCGGCACTATAATCACATAATTTTCCACGAAAACTATACAATTATGCTTTATGTGTATGCATTCAACTAAGTTTCGTAATTTTCTAATGAAAAACACAAAGGGAATTAATTAATTACCTAATGAGTGACAAGAGATTGATTGTAGTTTCCTTTTCTTCCCCAATCTCCAACGACCAAAAAGTCGAGATATTTTTGTTGTGGTTTTAGACGATGTTCCAACCTTGGAAGGCTCTCAGCAATGGAAGAATGAAACTCCAATAAGCATGACACAGAAACGGTAGAGATAACAGGAAATAACATGTGTTGGTTTAAGCAACAAACCATCTTTCAATGCCTCTAAAATTCTCTCAGAGGATGCACGATCTTCATTTCTAAAACTCGGGATAAGGGAAACAGGTGTAGTTATTTTTCTTCGGATCACGGTGCCTTGCACTTCCACCAGATGAACAAAGGGACACTCGGTCCATTCACGAGAATAAGTCCTTAAACAAGGTATCACTTCGAAACTAAACATTCTAAATTCATCTGTACTATAGATCTCATTCTTATGTCTGGTAGGTTCTTATTGATTTGTGTGGATCAACACCTTATTGCTTCCCCATTTGAAAGTCTGGTTTCTTAAGGCAACAGTCACTAACATCTCCATCACCATCATCCAGTAATGCTTGTAGTTTCATATTCTTGGGATTAAAATAGGCAATCAAGTAACTAGGCCGGTTACCAATATTTCTTCCATACCGTAAATCTATTTCATCAACATCACAATCCTCTTTTTCGACAACATCTTTGAAAGCTATTACATCATCTTTGGCTGAACACTATGAAATTTTTCATGATCCATAATCAAACAAGTTTCAGAGTTTTTGTTCAAAACTATTTGAGATGGTTTTCTACTCAATATAATTAAACTAAATTACCATTTATTACAAAAATAAAATGGATAAACACTTAATTTAGATCCAACAAACTATTAAAAAAAATATATCTCACTAGAACTTTTGCAAATCTCTATAAAAAAATTCATTATAATAAAAAATATTATGCACAAAAAGTGTAAAGTAGTGTTTCACTTCCAGTGAATCGCGGTCTTAAATATTTATTGAAATTTATTTTTATTTTTATTATTTATAAAATAATATTTTTGAACGATTGTGATGCAATGATTGTGTAATGTATTTTATAATGACAATACATAGTAATTAATCTTTTGAAATAGTCAATTTCGTGGTCATAAATGCATTAAATAATAGTCCTCATTTGTGGATCTGTGAAAGAGTGCCTCAATTGAGAATGATTATGTATTATAGTAGTAAATTTGGAAGAAATTTATGCTGTAAACAAAAAAAAATCACAATTCAATATTTTATAGAAAACATGACCACGGAATTGAAACGATTTTTACCAAAATTCACGGCCAATCTTTTGTTTACTTCGAACATACGAGTAAAAAAAAGTTCATTCTAATATCACTTACTTATTAGAAAATACTATACATTAAAAAATACTATACAAAATATAATCTCTCTATCCATGAAAAAATGGATCATTCATTAAAACAAATGGAATTAAATTAATTATAAAAGTAAAATGGATAAACATTCAATTTAGATCCAAGAAACAGTTAAAAATAAAAATAATTCTCATCACAACATGTGCAAATCTCTATTAAAAAATCATTATAATAAAAGCTACTAATTGACAAAAAAGAATTTTTTAAATAAAAAATATTATTGCGATAAATGTGTTAAATAAAATTCATCATTTGTGACTGGTGACAAAGAAAATGCGTCAAATGGGAATCATTATGTATTGTAGTAGTAAATTTAGAAGTAACTTATGCTAAAAACAAATCAAAATAATCTCAATTAAATATTATATAGATAACTTGACCAAAGTAAAGTATTTAACAAGAAAACCCTAACGAGAATTCCGCCCATGCATATTATTTCATTGCACCACACTGTAACTTTTTGTCCTAAAACCACTAACACCTCTAACTTGGGAAACAAGTGATATGGCTAGTATTCACTTTGATGACAAAATTAATCTTGTTTATAAGATCATATTCATCCGAATAAGCCAAATAACGCATAAAAGTTAGACAACGAATAAGTGAAGTTACTTGCCAAATCATATTCATCCAAATCGGGTCAAATTCTGTGTAATATAAAGCAGGAAAATTAACTGTGATAAAAAAATAAAATTGAGTAGAAAACCCTCTCAAATAGTTTTGAAAAAAAAACCTCTCAAACTCGTTTGATTATGGATCATGATAATTTTCATGAGTTTTCAGCCAAAAAAGATGTAAGTGATTTCAAAGATGCTGTCGAAAATGCAAAGTCGAAAGGATGAGGAAACACATAGCCAAAAGGATAATGATATAATCTATTTCACTTCAAGGAATATGACGCTAAAAGCCATACTAGATGATGGTGATGGAGATGTTAGTGATTGTTGCCTTGAGAAAGCAGGCTTTCAAATGGGGAAGCAACAAGGTGTTGATCCACCGCAAATCAAGAAGACCCTACCAGACATAAAGAATGAGATCTATAGTACAGATGAATTTTTCATGTTTAGTTTCAAAGTGATACCTTGTTTAAAGACTTATTCTCATGAATAGACCGAGTGTCCCTTTGTTCATCCAGGGGAAGTGCAAGGCATCGTGATCTGGAGAAATATAACTACACTTGTTTCCCTTCTCCCGAGTTTCAGAAAGGAGGACCATGCAACAAAGAGATGCATCCTCTAAGAGATTTTTTGAGGCATTAGAAGATGGTTTGGTGCTTAAACCAACGCTTGTTATTTCCTGTTATCGCTACCGTTTATGTGTTATGTGTTCCATATATATAGAATATTGAAGAGGTTTTCTTGTGCAAATATCAATTATTATAAAGGATTTGTCTTTAAATAAAATTAACTAGTATTTAGACCAGTGCGAGCGTGTTAAAACTTTTTTAAATAAAAAAATAATATTTTAGGACTACTTATAATTTACAATGCCTTTGTTAGTATATATAAAATAATTTATAATATATTGATGGTTAAAAATGTATATAAAATATAAAAAGAATAACAAATTTATGTTTTCATAAAAAAAAATTGTATTCACCAATCATAATTGTCTCATGATTTATAAAAAACAAATATTTGTATCAATTTTTTAATATAAATGTTACCATTTTATCATAAAAAAATATACAATATCTTTTCAATTCAATTTTATTTTTTCTTGTATCATGTCATAATATTATATATTTACTCCATCCCAAAATAACTATCATTTTATTAAGTATATAATATTTGTTTATCTAATAGAAATCATACCTAACATATTGGATTAATTACTATAGAAGTGGCAAAAAAATTATGTTCTAATTCAAAAAAAAATTTAAAAATCAAAATAAAATTGAATTAATTCATTATTATTTTAAATGTATCCCGTAAAATTAATGGTTTAAATGTATTCAAAATTAACTTATTTTTCAATTCATTTCAATTGCAAAAAAAAAAAAAGATTTAACCTAGAATCACGTTTTCAAAATTTTATTTCTCATTGATTTTTAATTAATATTTATAAAAATATTTGATGTGTTTTATGTTAGATTTCTATTTACCAACCATTTATTCGTACTAAATTTTAAAATTTAATAAAATTTCCAATTATAATTTAAATTAGAATTATAAATTTTATTGTAACTTTTTCTTCGTAATGTTTAATTTCATTTCCTTAACAAATATAATATGTTATTTTCATTTTTATTACACCATTAATTATTATTAATGTATATTAATCATGCAAAATCATTTTTATATAAAAAAAAATCAAATGAGAAAAGAAAAATATAAGAATGACCAATACTATATATTTTATGAAAATATAATAAAGAACACTTTATTATATACATTTTAACCAATTATTTTTCTTTATTCATAATAAATATAACATAAATGTCATTAAAATTTGAATCTTTTCTTAATTACAATTAATTATATATCTATTACCTTTATTATAATTTGCTAATCATATATACAAATTAACCAAAACTTTAGTTTTCCATACTTATTAAAAATAAAAGGATAATAAATAAAAATCAAAAGTATTCAATTAAAATGATCATTAAGATATGAAAAACGTAGGTAATTAATGATTATTTTAAAATAGAGAGAAAAAATTTAAAATATATACCTGCTCTTATTATAAACTCTTGAATATTTTCATGTATTTAAAAAAATTCAATCAATTTAATTATTTTATTTATTAATATTGAAAAAATATGATCGACATATTAAATTACCTAATTTATTTGAAAAATATATTTGTTTTGAAAGCAAGTTGTCTTATTATTCAAGAATAAGAAATTTTTATATATATTAATTGAATATAATAAATAATCATTTAATTATAATAATGACTTAAGGGGATATGAATATTTTTTTTACAGAAAATATTATATACCAAACATATTCTATATATGATTTTTAATAGTTATTACAAAATAACGGATTAGACAAGATAGACCAATTACTAGTTACGAGTTGAAAAATCAACTCACACTATTAAAAACAATAAGTTAAACAAAATAATTCAACGGGTTAAACGACTTAATCCAATTAGTAAAACCATCTCGAATATAGACTACAAACATGCAAGTTGATAATACAAAATTTTAAGTGAAACCTTCATTTAAATTTAAAATTTAAAATTTTTCTTTTTAATTTAAAACTAGCATCTAGACACGTAAAAATAAAAACTATATTTTTAATGTGCAAGTGCATGAAAATAAAAAATATATCTGTATCTTGATTAATTTAAATTAATTGTATGATAAAATAAATAAATGATAATAAATAATGAAATGAATAATATATGTACTAAAACTGTTAGCGTGATAATAAATAATTGAATGTAATTCTCATCCATTTTTTATGGTTGTGTTTGTGCTCCTCGGGAGTATAGATAATTAGTTATCTGAGTAGTGCTTGGAGTGATTGTTACCTGATCGAATTTTAGAACGTAACACGGGATTTGAGAATTTTCTATGTTTTTTAAATTGTTTTATTTGTTAAGTATCTTACCTTTATACTTATGTTGGACCACATATTTTTTTAGAGTTTTGTTGTTGTTGAGGCCTTAATGCTATGGAAGTGGATCAATTTAATTATTTCACTGTTGAATTGATTTTTATATGAAATTATATTATATTTAATTATATTTACTCCCTATTTCATATTCTACATTACACGGTATTTTAGTTATAACATTTCTTCATATTTCATGTACTAAGAAGTTATAATATTTCAAATATTATAAAGTCATACACATAAAAATCATATTTCATGTACCGAGTCATAATATTTCATGTACTAAGTCATAATATTTCTTATATTCACCAAAAAGTATACAGAATCATATTTTTGTACATTTTTTTGTACTAAGAAGTTATAATATTATCAACAAAATATCCAACCAACTCATAATATTTGCAAAAAACTTTGAACTCAAAATTACCGAATATGATTAATTGTCTCTTTTTCATATGATGAAATATTTGTGAATATCAACAAATTTAACATACAATAAATTAAATATCTATATATTAAAATAATAATTTATATATTTTTCAATATATACATGTAATACAAAAATATTTTAAATTATACTAACACGAGAAATCTATAAACAAATGCAAAATAGTATGATGCAAAATTGTATGGTGCAGTACAAGTAATTTTATTGCTGATGCTTGATTCTTCAATAATAACTTCAGAAAAAATAGAATTTAATTTCTACATGTAGCTGCAGACACTTGATTCTTCAGTCTCAAAAAGCATCATGAAGCACATACCAACAGAAATGTTGCAGAATCTAGTGAAATGAAGAGCCAGCATGCAGGTTCCTTGCTTCAAATAGATTAAGTTTTTATGTTGTCATTATCCATGAAACAAACTAAGTCATATAAAGAAATAAATCAAATATAATTTCCAAAAAAGGAAAGTTCAATGCAATACCAAATCAAATATGAAGGTTTAAATCATAAACTCTCAACATTCCTTTTCCATAAAAACTTTTTCTACTTCTCCATCATCATATAATACCTTAAAAATAACCTATACTGTAAAATTGTATAACTTATATGGAAGAATAATTTTGGAAGTCAATGGATTTGTGATAATTTCACACATAATCTATGAAGATCCAACCATCCAGGCAAACTGCAATATCTTCATCGGCACTATAATCACATAATTTTCCACGAAAACTATACAATTATGCTTTATGTGTATGCATTCAACTAAGTTTCGTAATTTTCTAATGAAAAACACAAAGGGAATTAATTAATTACCTAATGAGTGACAAGAGATTGATTGTAGTTTCCTTTTCTTCCCCAATCTCCAACGACCAAAAAGTTGAGATATTTTTGTTGTGGTTTTAGACGATGTTCCAACCTTGGAAGGCTCTCAGCAATGGAAGAATGAAACTCCAATAAGCATGACACAGAAACGGTAGAGATAACAGGAAATAACATGTGTTGGTTTAAGCACCAAACCATCTTTCAATGCCTCTAAAATTCTCTCAGAGGACGCACGATCTTCATTTCTAAAACTCGGGATAAGGGAAACAGGTGTAGTTATTTTTCTTCGGATCACGGCGCCTTGCACTTCCACCAGATGAACAAAGGGACACTCGGTCCATTCATGAGAATAAGTCCTTAAACAAGGTATCACTTCGAAACTAAACATTCTAAATTCATCTGTACTATAGATCTCATTCTTATGTCTGGTAGGTTCTTATTGATTTGTGTGGATCAACACCTTATTGCTTCCCCATTTGAAAGTCTGGTTTCTTAAGGCAACAGTCACTAACATCTCCATCACCATCATCCAGTAATGCTTGTAGTTTCATATTCTTGGGATTAAAATAGGCAATCAAGTCACTAGGCCGGTTACCAATATTTCTTCCATACCGTAAATCTATTTCATCAACATCACAATCCTCTTTTTCGACAACATCTTTGAAAGCTATTACATCATCTTTGGCTGAACACTATGAAATTTTTCATGATCCATAATCAAACAAGTTTCAGAGTTTTTTTTCAAAACTATTTGAGATGGTTTTCTACTCAATATAATTAAACTAAATTACCATTTATTACAAAAATAAAATGGATAAACACTCAATTTAGATCCAACAAACTATTAAAATAAAAAATATATATCTCACTAGAACTTTTGCAAATCTCTATAAAAAATTCATTATAATAAAAAATATTATGCACAAAAAGTGTAAAGCAGTGTTTCACTTCCAGTGAATCGCGGTCTTAAATATTTATTGAAATTTATTTTTATTTTTATTATTTATAAAATAATATTTTTGAACGGTTGTGATGCAATGATTGTGTAATGTATTTTATAATGACAATACATAGTAATTAATCTTTTGAAATAGTCAATTTCGTGGTCATAAATGCATTAAATAATAGTCCTCATTTGTGGATCTGTGAAAGAGTGCCTCAATTGAGAATGATTATGTATTATAGTAGTAAATTTGGAAGAAATTTATGCTGTAAACAAAAAAAAAATCACAATTCAATATTTTATAGAAAACATGACCACGGAATTGAAACGATTTTTACCAAAATTCACGGCCAATCTTTTGTTTACTTCGAACATACGAGTAAAAAAAAGTTCATTCTAATATCACTTACTTATTAGAAAATACTATACATTAAAAAATACTATACAAAATATAATCTCTCTATCCATGAAAAAATGGATCATTCATTAAAATAAATGGAATTAAATTAATTATAAAAGTAAAATGGATAAACATTCAATTTAGATCCAAGAAACAGTTAAAAATAAAAATAATTCTCATCACAACATGTGCAAATCTCTATTAAAAAATCATTATAATAAAAGCTACTAATTGACAAAAAAGAATTTTTTAAATAAAAAATATTATTGCGATAAATGTGTTAAATAAAATTCATCATTTGTGACTGGTGACAAAGAAAATGCGTCAAATGGGAATCATTATGTATTGTAGTAGTAAATTTAGAAGAAACTTATGCTAAAAACAAATCAAAATAATCTCAATTAAATATTATATAGATAACTTGACCAAAGTAAAGTATTTAACAAGAAAACCCTAACGAGAATTCCGCCCATGCATATTATTTCATTGCACCACACTGTAACTTTTTGTCCTAAAACCACTAACACCTCTAACTTGGGAAACAAGTGATATGGCTAGTATTCACTTTGATGACAAAATTAATCTTGTTTATAAGATCATATTCATCCGAATAAGCCAAATAACGCATAAAAGTTAGACAACGAATAAGTGAAGTTACTTGCCAAATCATATTCATCCAAATCGGGTCAAATTCTGTGTAATATAAAGCAGGAAAATTAACTGTGATAAAAAAATAAAATTGATTAGAAAACCCTCTCAAATAGTTTTGAAAAAAAAACCTCTTAAACTCGTTTGATTATGGATCATGAAAATTTTCATGAGTTTTCAGCCAAAAAAGATGTAAGTGATTTCAAAGATGCTGTCGAAAATGCAAAGTCGAAAGGATGAGGAAACACATAGCCAAAAGGATAATGATATAATCTATTTCACTTCAAGGAATATGACGCTAAAAGCCATACTAGATGATGGTGATGGAGATGTTAGTGATTGTTGCCTTGAGAAAGCAGGCTTTCAAATGGGGAAGCAACAAGGTGTTGATCCACCGCAAATCAAGAAGACCCTACCAGACATAAAGAATGAGATCTATAGTACAGATGAATTTTTAATGTTTAGTTTCAAAGTGATACCTTGTTTAAAGACTTATTCTCATGAATAGACCGAGTATCCCTTTGTTCATCCAGGGGAAGTGCAAGGCACCGTGATCTGGAGAAATATAACTACACTTGTTTCCCTTCTCCCGAGTTTCAGAAAGGAGGACCGTGCAACAAAGAGATGCATCCTCTAAGAGATTTTTTGAGGCATTAGAAGATGGTTTGGTGCTTAAACCAACGCTTGTTATTTCCTGTTATCGCTACCGTTTATGTGTTATGTGTTCCATATATATAGAATATTGAAGAGATTTTCTTGTGCAAATATCAATTATTATAAAGGATTTGTCTTTAAATAAAATTAACTAGTATTTAGACCAGTGCGAGCGTGTTAAAACTTTTTTAAATAAAAAAATAATATTTTAGGACTACTTATAATTTACAATGCCTTTGTTAGTATATATAAAATAATTTATAATATATTGATGGTTAAAAATGTATATAAAATATAAAAAGAATAACAAATTTATGTTTTCATAAAAAAAAATTGTATTCACCAATCATAATTGTCTCATGATTTATAAAAAACAAATATTTGTATCAATTTTTTAATATAAATGTTAACATTTTATCATAAAAAAATATACAATATCTTTTCAATTCAATTTTCTTTTTTCTTGTATCATGTTGTAATATTATATATTTACTCCATCCCAAAATAACTATCATTTTATTAAGTATATAATATTTGTTTATCTAATAGAAATCATACCTAACATATTGGATTAATTACTATAGAAGTGGCAAAAAAAAATTAAGTTCTAATTCCAAAAAAATTTAAAAAAATCAAAATAAAATTGAATTAATTCATTATTATTTTAAATGTATCCCGTAAAATTAATGGTTTAAATGTATTCAAAATTAACTTATTTTTCAATTCATTTCAATTGCAAAAAAAAAAAAATGATTTAACCTAGAATCACGTTTTCAAAATTTTATTTCTCATTGATTTTTAATTAATATTTATAAAAATATTTGATGTGTTTTATGATAGATTTCTATTTACCAACCATTTATTCGTACTAAATTTTAAAATTTAATAAAATTTCCAATTATAATTTAAATTAGAATTATAAATTTTATTGTAACTTTTTCTTCGTAATGTTTAATTTCATTTCCTTAACAAATATAATATGTTATTTTCATTTTTATTACACCATTAATTATTATTAATGTATATTAATCATGCAAAATCATTTTTATATAAAAAAAATCAAATGAGAAAAGAAAAATATAAGAATGACCAATACTATATATTTTATGAAAATATAATAAAGAACACTTTATTATATACATTTTAACCAATTATTTTTGTTTATTCATAATAAATATAACATAAATGTCATTAAAATGTGAATCTTTTCTTAATTACAATTAATTATATATCTATTACCTTTATTATAATTTGCTAACCATATATACAAATTAACCAAAACTTTAGTTTTCCATACTTATTAAAAATAAAAGGATAATAAATAAAAATCAAAAGTATTCAATTAAAATGATCATTAAGATATGAAAAACGTAGGTAATTAATGATTATTTTAAAATAGAGAGAAAAATTTTAAAATATATACCTGCTCTTATTATAAACTCTCGAATATTTTCATGTATTTAAAAAAATTCAATCAATTTATTTATTTTATTTATTAATATTGAAAAAATATGATCGATATATTAAATTACCTAATTTATTTGAAAAATATATTTGTTTTGAAAGCAAGTTGTCTTATTATTCAAGAATAAGAAATTTTTATATATATTAATTGAATATAATAAATAATCATTTAATTATAATAATGACTTAAGGGGATATGAATATTTTTTTTACAGAAAATATTATATACCAAACATATTCTATATATGATTTTTAATAGTTATTACAAAATAACGGATTAGACAAGATAGACCAATTACTAGTTACGAGTTGAAAAATCAACTCACACTATTAAAAACAATAAGTTAAACAAAATAATTCAACGGGTTAAACGACTTAATCCAATTAGTAAAACCATCTCGAATATAGACTACAAACATGCAAGTTGATAATACAAAATTTTAAGTGAAACCTTCATTTAAATTTAAAATTTAAAATTTTTCTTTTTAATTTAAAACTAGCATCTAGACATGTAAAAATAAAAACTATATTTTTAATGTGCAAGTGCATGAAAATAAAAAATATATCTGTATCTTGATTAATTTAAATTAATTGTATGATAAAATAAATAAATGATAATAAATAATGAAATGAATAATATATGTACTAAAACTGTTAGCGTAATAATAAATAATTGAATGTAATTCTCATCCATTTTTTATGGTTGTGTTTGTGCTCCTCGGGAGTATAGATAATTAGTTATCTGAGTAGTGCTTGGAGTGATTGTTACCTGATCGAATTTTAGAACGTAACACGGGATTTGAGAATTTCCTATGTTTTTTAAATTGTTTTATTTGTTAAGTATCTTACCTTTATACTTATGTTGGACCACATATTTTTTTAGAGTTTTGTTGTTGTTGAGGCCTTAATGCTATGGAAGTGGATCAATTTAATTATTTCACTATTGAATTGATTTTTATATGAAATTATATTATATTTAATTATATTTACTCCCTATTTCATATTCTACATTACACGGTATTTTAGTTATAACATTTCTTCATGTTTCATGTACTAAGAAGTTATAATATTTCAAATATTATAAAGTCATACACATAAAAATCATATTTCATGTACCGAGTCATAATATTTCATGTACTAAGTCATAATATTTCTTATATTCACCAAAAAGTATACAAAATCATATTTTTGTACATTTTTTTGTACTAAGAAGTCATAATATTATCAACAAAATATCCAACCAACTCATAATATTTGCAAAAAACTTTGAACTAAAAATTACCGAATATGATTAATTGTCTCTTTTTCATATGATGAAATATTTGTGAATATCAACAAATTTAACATACAATAAATTAAATATCTATATATTAAAATAATAATTTATATATTTTTCAATAAATACATGTAATACAAAAATATTTTAAATTATACTAACACGAGAAATCTATAAACAAATGCAAAATAGTATGATGCAAAATTGTATGGTGCAGTACAAGTAATTTTATTGCTGATGCTTGATTCTTCAATAATAACTTCAGAAAAAATAGAATTTAATTTCTACATGTAGCTGCAGACACTTGATTCTTCAATCTCAAAAAGCATCATGAAGCACATACCAACAGAAATGTTGCAGAATCTAGTGAAATGAAGAGCCAGCATGCAGGTTCCTTGCTTCAAATAGATTAAGTTTTTATGTTGTCATTATCCATGAAACAAACTAAGTCATATAAAGAAATAAATCAAATATAATTTCCAAAAAAGGAAAGTTCAATGCAATACCAAATCAAATATGAAGGTTTAAATCATAAACTCTCAACATTCCTTTTCCATAAAAACTTTTTCTACTTCTCCATCATCATATAATACCTTAAACATAACCTATACTGTAAAATTGTATAACTTATATGGAAGAATAATTTTGGAAGTCAATGGATTTGTGATGATTTCACATATAATCTATGAAGATCCAACCATCCAGGCAAACTGCAATATCTTCATCGGCACTATAATCACATAATTTTCCACGAAAACTATACAATTATGCTTTATGTGTATGCATTCAACTAAGTTTCGTAATTTTCTAATGAAAAACACAAAGGGAATTAATTAATTACCTAATGAGTGACAAGAGATTGATTGTAGTTTCCTTTTCTTCCCCAATCTCCAACGACCAAAAAGTTGAGATATTTTTGTTGTGGTTTTAGACGATGTTCCAACCTTGGAAGGCTCTCAGCAATGGAAGAATGAAACTCAAATAAGCATGACACAGAAACGGTAGAGATAACAGGAAATAACATGTGTTGGTTTAAGCACCAAACCATCTTTCAATGCCTCTAAAATTCTCTCAGAGGATGCACGATCTTCATTTCTAAAACTCGGGATAAGGGAAACAGGTGTAGTTATTTTTCTTCGGATCACGGCGCCTTGCACTTCCACCAGATGAACAAAGGGACACTCGGTCCATTCACGAGAATAAGTCGTTAAACAAGGTATCACTTCGAAACTAAACATTCTAAATTCATCTGTACTATAGATCTCATTCTTATGTCTGGTAGGTTCTTATTGATTTGTGTGGATCAACACCTTATTGCTTCCCCATTTGAAAGTCTGGTTTCTTAAGGCAACAGTCACTAACATCTCCATCACCATCATCCAGTAATGCTTGTAGTTTCATATTCTTGGGATTAAAATAGGCAATCAAGTCACTAGGCCGGTTACCAATATTTCTTCCATACCGTAAATCTATTTCATCAACATCACAATCCTCTTTTTCGACAACATCTTTGAAAGCTATTACATCATCTTTGGCTGAACACTATGAAATTTTTCATGATCCATCATCAAACAAGTTTCAGAGTTTTTTTTCAAAACTATTTGAGATGGTTTTCTACTCAATATAATTAAACTAAATTACCATTAATTACAAAAATAAAATGGATAAACACTCAATTTAGATCCAACAAACTATTAAAAAAAATATATCTCACTAGAACTTTTGCAAATCTCTATAAAAAAATTCATTATAATAAAAAATATTATGCACAAAAAGTGTAAAGCAGTGTTTCACTTCCAGTGAATCGCGGTCTTAAATATTTATTGAAATTTATTTTTATTTTTATTTTTATTATTTATAAAATAATATTTATGAACGGTTGTGATGCAATGATTGTGTAATGTATTTTATAATGACAATACATAGTAATTAATCTTTTGAAATAGTCAATTTCGTGGTCATAAATGCATTAAATAATAGTCCTCATTTGTGGATCTGTGAAAGAGTGCCTCAATTGAGAATGATTATGTATTATAGTAGTAAATTTGGAAGAAATTTATGCTGTAAACAAAAAAAAAATCACAATTCAATATTTTATAGAAAACATGACCACGGAATTGAAACGGTTTTTACCAAAATTCACGGCCAATGTTTTGTTTACTTCGAACAATAGAGTAAAAATAAGTTCATTCTAATATCACTTACTTATTAGAAAATACTATACATTAAAAAATACTATACAAAATATAATCTCTCTATCCATGAAAAAATGGATCATTCATTAAAATAAATGGAATTAAATTAATTATAAAAGTAAAATGGATAAACGTTCAATTTAGATCCAAGAAACAGTTAAAAATAAAAAAAATTCTCATCATAACATGTGCAAATCTCTATTAAAAAATCATTATAATAAAAGCTACTAATTGACAAAAAAGAATTTTTTAAATAAAAAATATTATTGCGATAAATGTGTTAAATAAAATTCATCATTTGTGACTGGTGACAAAGAAAATGCGTCAAATGGGAATCATTATGTATTGTAGTAGTAAATTTAGAAGAAACTTATGCTAAAAACAAATCAAAATAATCTCAATTAAATATTATATAGATAACTTGACCAAAGTAAAGTATTTAACAAGAAAACCCTAACGAGAATTCCGCCCATGCATATTATTTCATTGCACCACACTGTAACTTTTTGTCCTAAAACCACTAACACCTCTAACTTGGGAAACAAGTGATATGGCTAGTATTCACTTTGATGACAAAATTAATCTTGTTTATAAGATCATATTCATCCGAATAAGCCAAATAACGCATAAAAGTTAGACAACGAATAAGTGAAGTTACTTGCCAAATCATATTCATCCAAATCGGGTCAAATTCTGTGTAATATAAAGCAGGAAAATTAACTGTGATAAAAAAATAAAATTGATTAGAAAACCCTCTCAAATAGTTTTGAAAAAAAAAACTCTCAAACTCGTTTGATTATGGATCATGAAAATTTTCATGAGTTTTCAGCCAAAAAAGATGTAAGTGATTTCAAAGATGCTGTCGAAAATGCAAAGTCGAAAGGATGAGGAAACACATAGCCAAAAGGATAATGATATAATCTATTTCACTTCAAGGAATATGACGCTAAAAGCCATACTAGATGATGGTGATGGAGATGTTAGTGATTGTTGCCTTGAGAAAGCAGGCTTTCAAATGGGGAAGCAACAAGGTGTTGATCCACCGCAAATCAAGAAGACCCTACCAGACATAAAGAATGAGATCTATAGTACAGATGAATTTTTAATGTTTAGTTTCAAAGTGATACCTTGTTTAAAGACTTATTCTCATGAATAGACCGAGTATCCCTTTGTTCATCCAGGGGAAGTGCAAGGCACCGTGATCTGGAGAAATATAACTACACTTGTTTCCCTTCTCCCGAGTTTCAGAAAGGAGGACCGTGCAACAAAGAGATGCATCCTCTAAGAGATTTTTTGAGGCATTAGAAGATGGTTTGGTGCTTAAACCAACGCTTGTTATTTCTTGTTATCGCTACCGTTTATGTGTTATGTGTTCCATATATATAGAATATTGAAGAGGTTTTCTTGTGCAAATATCAATTATTATAAAGGATTTGTCTTTAAATAAAATTAACTAGTATTTAGACCAGTGCGAGCGTGTTAAAACTTTTCTAAGTAAAAAAATAATATTTTAGGACTACTTATAATTTACAATGCCTTTGTTAGTATATATAAAAAAATTTATAATATATTGATGGTTAAAAATGTATATAAAATATAAAAAGAATAACAAATTTATGTTTTCATAAAAAAAATTTGTATTCACCAATCATAATTGTCTCATGATTTATAAAAAACAAATATTTGTATCAATTTTTTAATATAAATGTTAACATTTTATCATAAAAAAATATACAATATCTTTTCAATTCAATTTTATTTTTTCTTGTATCATGTCATAATATTATATATTTACTCCTTCCCAAAATAACTATCATTTTATTAAGTATATAATATTTGTTTATCTAATAGAAATCATACCTAACATATTGGATTAATTCCTATAGAAGTGGCAAAAAAAATTATGTTCTAATTCAAAAAAAATTTTATAAAATCAAAATAAAATTGAATTAATTCATTATTATTTTAAATGTATCCCGTAAAATTAATGGTTTAAATGTATTCAAAATTAACTTATTTTTCAATTCATTTCAATTGCAAAAAAAAAATGATTTAACCTAGAATCACGTTTTCAAAATTTTATTTCTCATTGATTTATAATTAATATTTATAAAAATATTTGATGTGTTTTATGATAGATTTCTATTTACCAACCATTTATTCGTACTAAATTTTAAAATTTAATAAAATTTCCAATTATAATTTAAATTAGAATTATAAATTTTATTGTAACTTTTTCTTCGTAATGTTTAATTTCATTTCCTTAACAAATCTAATATGTTATTTTCATTTTTATTACACCATTAATTATTATTAATGTATATTAATCATGCAAAATCATTTTTATATAAAAAAAATCAAATGAGAAAAGAAAAATATAAGAATGACCAATACTATATATTTTATAAAAATATAATAAAGAACACTTTATTATATACATTTTAACCAACTCTTTTTCTTTATTCATAATAAATATAACATAAATGTCATTAAAATGTGAATCTTTTCTTAATTACAATTAATTATATATCTATTACCTTTATGATAATTTGCTAACCATATATACAAATTAACCAAAACTTTAGTTTTCCATACTTATTAAAAATAAAAGGATAATAAATAAAAATCAAAAGTATTCAATTAAAATGATCATTAAGATATGAAAAACGTAGGTAATTAATAATTATTTTAAAATAGAGAGAAAAATTTTAAAATATATACCTGCTCTTATTATAAACTCTCGAATATTTTCATGTATTTAAAAAAATTCAATCAATTTAATTATTTTATTTATTAATATTGAAAAAATATGATCGACATATTAAATTACCTAATTTATTTGAAAAATATATTTGTTTTTAAAGCAAGTTGTCTTATTATTCAAGAATAAGAAATTTTTATATATATTAATTGAATATAATAAATAATCATTTAATTATAATAATGACTTAAGGGGATATGAATATTTTTTTACAGAAAATATTATATACCAAACATATTCTATATATGATTTTTAATAGTTATTACAAAATAACGGATTAGACAAGATAGACCAATTACTAGTTACGAGTTGAAAAATCAACTCACACTATTAAAAACAATAAGTTAAACAAAATAATTCAACGGGTTAAACGACTTAATCCAATTAGTAAAACCATCTCTAATATAGACTACAAACATGCAAGTTGATAATACAAAATTTTAAGTGAAACCTTCATTTAAATTTAAAATTTAAACTTTTTCTTTTTAATTTAAAACTAGCATCTAGACACGTAAAAATAAAAACTATATTTTTAATGTGCAAGTGCATGAAAATAAAAAATATATCTGTATCTTGATTAATTTAAATTAATTGTATGATAAAATAAATAAATGATAATAAATAATGAAGTGAATATTATATGTACTAAAACCATTAGCGTGATAATAAATAATTGAATGTAATTCTCATCCATTTTTTATGGTTGTGTTTGTGCTCCTCGGGAGTATAGATAATTAGTTATCCGAGTAGTGCTTGGAGTGATTGTTACCTGATCGAATTTTAGAACGTAACACGAGATTTGAGAATTTTCTATGTTTTTTAAATTGTTTTATTTGTTAAGTATCTTACCTTTATACTTATGTTGGACCACATATTTTTTTAGAGTTTTGTTGTTGTTGAGGCCTTAATGCTATGGAAGTGGATCAATTTAATTATTTCACTGTTAAATTGATTTTTATATAAAATTATATTATATTTAATTATATTTACTCCCTATTTCATATTCTACATTACACGTTATTTTAGTTATAACATTTCTTCATATTTCATGTACTAAGAAGTTATAATATTTCAAATATTATAAAGTCATACACATAAAAATCATATTTCATGTACCGAGTCATAATATTTCATGTACTAAGTCATAATATTTCTTATATTCACCAAAAAGTATACAAAATCATATTTTTGTACATTTTTTTGTACTAAGAAGTTATAATATTATCAACAAAATATCCAACCAACTCATAATATTTGCAAAAAACTTTGAACTCAAAATTACCGAATATGATTAATTGTCTCTTTTTCATATGATGAAATATTTGTGAATATCAACAAATTTAACATACAATAAATTAAATATCTATATATTAAAATAATAATTTATATATTTTTCAATAAATACATGTAATACAAAAATATTTTAAATTATACTAACACGAGAAATCTATAAACAAATGCAAAATAGTATGATGCAAAATTGTATGGTGCAGTACAAGTAATTTTATTGCTGATGCTTGATTCTTCAATAATAACTTCAGAAAAAATAGAATTTAATTTCTACATGTAGCTGCAGACACTTGATTCTTCAGTCTCAAAAAGCATCATGAAGCACATACCAACAGAAATGTTGCAGAATCTAGTGAAATGAAGAGCCAGCATGCAGGTTCCTTGCTTCAAATAGATTAAGTTTTTATGTTGTCATTATCCATGAAATAAACTAAGTCATATAAAGAAATAAATCAAATATAATTTCCAAAAAAGGAAAGTTCAATGCAATACCAAATCAAATATGAAGGTTTAAATCATAAACTCTCAACATTCCTTTTCCATAAAAACTTTTTCTACTTCTCCATCATCATATAATACCTTAAACATAACCTATACTGTAAAATTGTATAACTTATATGGAAGAATAATTTTGGAAGTCAATGGATTTGTGATGATTTCACACATAATCTATGAAGATCCAACCATCCAGGCAAACTGCAATATCTTCATCGGTACTATAATCACATAATTTTACACAAAAACTATACAATTATGCTTTATGTGTATGCATTCAACTAAGTTTCGTAATTTTCTAATGAAAAACACAAAGGGAATTAATTAATTACCTAATGAGTGACAAGAGATTGATTGTAGTTTCCTTTTCTTCCCCAATCTCCAACGACCAAAAAGTTGAGATATTTTTGTTGTGGTTTTAGACGATGTTCCAACCTTGGAAGGCTCTCAACAATGGAAGAATGAAACTCCAATAAGCATGACACAGAAACGGTAGAGATAACAGGAAATAACATGTGTTGGTTTAAGCACCAAACCATCTTTCAATGCCTCTAAAATTCTCTCAGAGGATGCACGATCTTCATTTCTAAAACTCGGGATAAGGGAAACAGGTGTAGTTATTTTTCTTCGGATCACGGCGCCTTGCACTTCCACCAGATGAACAAAGGGACACTCGGTCCATTCACGAGAATAAGTCCTTAAACAAGGTATCACTTCGAAACTAAACATTCTAAATTCATCTGTACTATAGATCTCATTCTTATGTCTGGTAGGTTCTTATTGATTTGTGTGGATCAACACCTTATTGCTTCCCCATTTGAAAGTCTGGTTTCTTAAGGCAACAGTCACTAACATCTCCATCACCATCATCCAGTAATGCTTGTAGTTTCATATTCTTGGGATTAAAATAGGCAATCAAGTCACTAGGCCGGTTACCAATATTTCTTCCATACCGTAAATCTATTTCATCAACATCACAATCCTCTTTTTCGACAACATCTTTGAAAGCTATTACATCATCTTTGGCTTAACACTATGAAATTTTTCATGATCCATAATCAAACAAGTTTCAGAGTTTTTGTTCAAAACTATTTGAGATGGTTTTCTACTCAATATAATTAAACTAAATTACCATTTATTACAAAAATAAAATGTATAAACACTCAATTTAGATCCAACAAACTATTAAAAAAAATATATCTCACTAGAACTTTTGCAAATCTCTATAAAAAAATTCATTATAATAAAAAATATTATGCACAAAAAGTGTAAAGCAGTGTTTCACTTCCAGTGAATCGCGGTCTTAAATATTTATTGAAATTTATTTTTATTTTTATTATTTATAAAATAATATTTATGAACGGTTGTGATGCAATGATTGTGTAATGTATTTTATAATGACAATACATAGTAATTAATCTTTTGAAATAGTCAATTTCGTGGTCATAAATGCATTAAATAATAGTCCTCATTTGTGAATCTGTGAAAGAGTGCCTCAATTGAGAATGATTATGTATTATAGTAGTAAATTTGGAAGAAATTTATGTTGTAAACAAAAAAAAAATCACAATTCAATATTTTATAGAAAACATGACCACGGAATTGAAACGGTTTTTACCAAAATTCACGGCCAATCTTTTGTTTACTTCGAACATACGAGTAAAAATAAGTTCATTCTAATATCACTTACTTATTAGAAAATACTATACATTAAAAAATACTATACAAAATATAATCTCTCTATCCATGAAAAAATGGATCATTCATTAAAACAAATGGAATTAAATTAATTATAAAAGTAAAATGGATAAACGTTCAATTTAGATCCAAGAAACAGTTAAAATTAAAAATAATTCTCATCACAACATGTGCAAATCTCTATTAAAAAATCATTATAATAAAAGCTACTAATTGACAAAAAAGAATTTTTTAAATAAAAAATATTATTGCGATAAATGTGTTAAATAAAATTCATCATTTGTGACTGGTGACAAAGAAAATGCGTCAAATGGGAATCATTATGTATTGTAGTAGTAAATTTAGAAGAAACTTATGCTAAAAACAAATCAAAATAATCTCAATTAAATATTATATAGATAACTTGACCAAAGTAAAGTATTTAACAAGAAAACCCTAACGAGAATTCCGCCCATGCATATTATTTCATTGCACCACACTGTAACTTTTTGTCCGAAAACCACTAACACCTCTAACTTGGGAAACAAGTGATATGGCTAGTATTCACTTTGATGACAAAATTAATCTTGTTTATAAGATCATATTCATCCAAATAATCCAAATAACGCATAAAAGTTAGACAACGAATAAGTGAAGTTACTTGCCAAATCATATTCATCCAAATCGGGTCAAATTCTGTGTAATATAAAGCAGGAAAATTAACTGTGATAAAAAAATAAAATTGAGTAGAAAACCCTCTCAAATAGTTTTGAAAAAAAAAACTATCAAACTCGTTTGATTATGGATCATGAAAATTTTCATGAGTTTTCAGCCAAAAAAGATGTAAGTGATTTCAAAGATGCTGTCGAAAATGCAAAGTCGAAAGGATGAGGAAACACATAGCCAAAAGGATAATGATATAATCTATTTCACTTCAAGGAATATGACGCTAAAAGCCATACTAGATGATGGTGATGGAGATGTTAGTGATTGTTGCCTTGAGAAAGCAGGCTTTCAAATGGGGAAGCAACAAGGTGTTGATCCACCGCAAATCAAGAAGACCCTACCAGACATAAAGAATGAGATCTATAGTACAAATGAATTTTTAATGTTTAGTTTCAAAGTGATACCTTGTTTAAAGACTTATTCTCATGAATAGACCGAGTGTCCCTTTGTTCATCCAGGGGAAGTGCAAGGCACCGTGATCTGGAGAAATATAACTACACTTGTTTCCCTTCTCCCGAGTTTCAGAAAGGAGGACCGTGCAACAAAGAGATGCATCCTCTAAGAGAATTTTTGAGGCATTAGAAGATGGTTTGGTGCTTAAACCAACACTTGTTATTTCCTATTATCGCTACCGTTTATGTGTTATGTGTTCCATATATATAGAATATTGAAGAGGTTTTCTTGTGCAAATATCAATTATTATAAAGGATTTGTCTTTAAATAAAATTAACTAGTATTTAGACCAGTGCTTGCGTGTTAAAACTTTTTTAAATAAAAAAATAATATTTTAGGACTACTTATAATTTACAATACCTTTGTTAGTATATATAAAAAAATTTATAATATATTGATGGTTAAAAATGTATATAAAATATAAAAAGAATAACAAATTTATGTTTTCATAAAAAAAATTTGTATTCACCAATCATAATTGTCTCATGATTTATAAAAAACAAATATTTGTATCAATTTTTTAATATAAATGTTAACATTTTATCATAAAAAAATATACAATATCTTTTCAATTCAATTTTATTTTTTCTTGTATCATGTCATAATATTATATATTTACTCCTTCCCAAAATAACTATCATTTTATTAAGTATATAATATTTGTTTATCTAATAGAAATCATACCTAACATATTGGATTAATTCCTATAGAAGTGGCAAAAAAAATTATGTTCTAATTCAAAAAAAATTTTATAAAATCAAAATAAAATTGAATTAATTCATTATTATTTTAAATGTATCCCGTAAAATTAATGGTTTAAATGTATTCAAAATTAACTTATTTTTCAATTCATTTCAATTGCAAAAAAAAAATGATTTAACCTAGAATCACGTTTTCAAAATTTTATTTCTCATTGATTTATAATTAATATTTATAAAAATATTTGATGTGTTTTATGATAGATTTCTATTTACCAACCATTTATTCGTACTAAATTTTAAAATTTAATAAAATTTCCAATTATAATTTAAATTAGAATTATAAATTTTATTGTAACTTTTTCTTCGTAATGTTTAATTTCATTTCCTTAACAAATCTAATATGTTATTTTCATTTTTATTACACCATTAATTATTATTAATGTATATTAATCATGCAAAATCATTTTTATATAAAAAAAATCAAATGAGAAAAGAAAAATATAAGAATGACCAATACTATATATTTTATAAAAATATAATAAAGAACACTTTATTATATACATTTTAACCAACTCTTTTTTCTTTATTCATAATAAATATAACATAAATGTCATTAAAATGTGAATCTTTTCTTAATTACAATTAATTATATATCTATTACCTTTATGATAATTTGCTAACCATATATACAAATTAACCAAAACTTTAGTTTTCCATACTTATTAAAAATAAAAGGATAATAAATAAAAATCAAAAGTATTCAATTAAAATGATCATTAAGATATGAAAAACGTAGGTAATTAATAATTATTTTAAAATAGAGAGAAAAATTTTAAAATATATACCTGCTCTTATTATAAACTCTCGAATATTTTCATGTATTTAAAAAAATTCAATCAATTTAATTATTTTATTTATTAATATTGAAAAAATATGATCGACATATTAAATTACCTAATTTATTTGAAAAATATATTTGTTTTTAAAGCAAGTTGTCTTATTATTCAAGAATAAGAAATTTTTATATATATTAATTGAATATAATAAATAATCATTTAATTATAATAATGACTTAAGGGGATATGAATATTTTTTTACAGAAAATATTATATACCAAACATATTCTATATATGATTTTTAATAGTTATTACAAAATAACGGATTAGACAAGATAGACCAATTACTAGTTACGAGTTGAAAAATCAACTCACACTATTAAAAACAATAAGTTAAACAAAATAATTCAACGGGTTAAACGACTTAATCCAATTAGTAAAACCATCTCTAATATAGACTACAAACATGCAAGTTGATAATACAAAATTTTAAGTGAAACCTTCATTTAAATTTAAAATTTAAACTTTTTCTTTTTAATTTAAAACTAGCATCTAGACACGTAAAAATAAAAACTATATTTTTAATGTGCAAGTGCATGAAAATAAAAAATATATCTGTATCTTGATTAATTTAAATTAATTGTATGATAAAATAAATAAATGATAATAAATAATGAAGTGAATATTATATGTACTAAAACCATTAGCGTGATAATAAATAATTGAATGTAATTCTCATCCATTTTTTATGGTTGTGTTTGTGCTCCTCGGGAGTATAGATAATTAGTTATCCGAGTAGTGCTTGGAGTGATTGTTACCTGATCGAATTTTAGAACGTAACACGAGATTTGAGAATTTTCTATGTTTTTTAAATTGTTTTATTTGTTAAGTATCTTACCTTTATACTTATGTTGGACCACATATTTTTTTAGAGTTTTGTTGTTGTCGAGGCCTTAATGCTATGGAAGTGGATCAATTTAATTATTTCACTGTTAAATTGATTTTTATATGAAATTATATTATATTTAATTATATTTACTCCCTATTTCATATTCTACATTACACGTTATTTTAGTTATAACATTTCTTCATATTTCATGTACTAAGAAGTTATAATATTTCAAATATTATAAAGTCATACACATAAAAATCATATTTCATGTACCGAGTCATAATATTTCATGTACTAAGTCATAATATTTCTTATATTCACCAAAAAGTATACAAAATCATATTTTTGTACATTTTTTTGTACTAAGAAGTTATAATATTATCAACAAAATATCCAACCAACTCATAATATTTGCAAAAAACTTTGAACTCAAAATTACCGAATATGATTAATTGTCTCTTTTTCATATGATGAAATATTTGTGAATATCAACAAATTTAACATACAATAAATTAAATATCTATATATTAAAATAATAATTTATATATTTTTCAATAAATACATGTAATACAAAAATATTTTAAATTATACTAACACGAGAAATCTATAAACAAATGCAAAATAGTATGATGCAAAATTGTATGGTGCAGTACAAGTAATTTTATTGCTGATGCTTGATTCTTCAATAATAACTTCAGAAAAAATAGAATTTAATTTCTACATGTAGCTGCAGACACTTGATTCTTCAGTCTCAAAAAGCATCATGAAGCACATACCAACAGAAATGTTGCAGAATCTAGTGAAATGAAGAGCCAGCATGCAGGTTCCTTGCTTCAAATAGATTAAGTTTTTATGTTGTCATTATCCATGAAACAAACTAAGTCATATAAAGAAATAAATCAAATATAATTTCCAAAAAAGGAAAGTTCAATGCAATACCAAATCAAATATGAAGGTTTAAATCATAAACTCTCAACATTCCTTTTCCATAAAAACTTTTTCTACTTCTCCATCATCATATAATACCTTAAACATAACCTATACTGTAAAATTGTATAACTTATATGAAAGAATAATTTTGGAAGTCAATGGATTTGTGATGATTTCACACATAATCTATGAAGATCCAACCATCCAGGCAAACTGCAATATCTTCATCGGCACTATAATCACATAATTTTCCATGAAAACTATACAATTATGCTTTATGTGTATGCATTCAACTAAGTTTCGTAATTTTCTAATGAAAAACACAAAGGGAATTAATTAATTACCTAATGAGTGACAAGAGATTGATTGTAGTTTCCTTTTCTTCCCCAATCTCCAACGACCAAAAAGTCGAGATATTTTTGTTGTGGTTTTAGACGATGTTCCAACCTTGGAAGGCTCTCAGCAATGGAAGAATGAAACTCCAATAAGCATGACACAGAAACGGTAGAGATAACAGGAAATAACATGTGTTGGTTTAAGCACCAAACCATCTTTCAATGCCTCTAAAATTCTCTCAGAGGATGCACGATCTTCATTTCTAAGACTCGGGATAAGGGAAACAGGTGTAGTTATTTTTCTTCGGATCACGGCGCCTTGCACTTCCACCAGATGAACAAAGGGACACTCGATCCATTCACGAGAATAAGTCCTTAAACAAGGTATCACTTCGAAACTAAACATTCTAAATTCATCTGTACTATAGATCTCATTCTTATGTCTGGTAGGTTCTTATTGATTTGTGTGGATCAACACCTTATTGCTTCCCCATTTGAAAGTCTGGTTTCTTAAGGCAACAGTCACTAACATCTCCATCACCATCATCCAGTAATGCTTGTAGTTTCATATTCTTGGGATTAAAATAGGCAATCAAGTCACTAGGCCGGTTACCAATATTTCTTCCATACCGTAAATCTATTTCATCAACATCACAATCCTCTTTTTCGACAACATCTTTGAAAGCTATTACATCATCTTTGGCTGAACACTATGAAATTTTTCATGATCCATAATCAAACAAGTTTCAGAGTTTTTGTTCAAAACTATTTGAGATGGTTTTCTACTCAATATAATTAAACTAAATTACCATTTATTACAAAAATAAAATGGATAAACACTCAATTTAGATCCAACAAACTATTAAAAAAAATATATCTCA
>CATIWC010001777.1:0-105000 GCA_948472305.1 Vicia faba
AAAAAATCAATAGTAAAACATTAAAATCGTATCAAATAAATTAGCAAGAGATATTGTTAGTATTTATAAATATTGTTTTAATACAGAATTAATAATAATAATATTAAATTTAATTATTATTATTAGTTGGTATTTATTTTATAATAATAGTCATTAAAGAATGTGTTTAAAGTTTGTCATTAGTAAAAAAAACAGTGTAAATTTCTTCCATTAATTAGATCAAATATACACTTGTTGTAGAAGTCTAATGAAATTAAAAAGGAATCTAAATAATAAAGATACAAAACTATTTATCAAAATATCATAATCAATAGCTAGATATCTATCTATTATAGTCTTTCTCAAAAAGATATCTATTAAATGAACTATTATCCACGTGACTGAATATATTTTTCTCAACAATCTTTTCATTGGAACTATTAGCAGTAAAACTATTTAGTTGTATTTCTGTAACTTATTTTGATGAAATCTGTTTTGTCTTTTTTAGTAAAGATTAATATATTATTAAGGGATAAATATATTTTTGATCTTTATAAATATTTTAAATTTTATATTTAATTCCTATTAAAAAAATGAAAATTTTAGTTTTTAAAAAGTTTTTGTTCATTTAATTTTAGTCCTTGTTATTTTCTAAAATTTTAAAAATTGTTTAATTATCTTTAAATTTTTAAAATTTTGAATAATATTTTTCATATCTGTTTAAAATATTATAAAATATTTCTTTATCAAATTTTAGAATTTTTTAAAATGAGAAGAATTAAATATAATTTTTTTAAATTTCAAAAGATATGAATAAATATAATGTAAATCTCGACTTAGAAATCAAATTTTGAGTTTTTTTTTTCAAATTTTTTTTTATAACGTTCTAAACATGTGACATGTTTATAAAATAATCATTCAAAAATATACATTAGTTTAATAAAATGGACTAAAATTACGTGCATAATAATTTTGTAGAGACTAAAATTTATTATTATTTTAATAAGGACTAAAATAAAATCTGAGATATTTATAGAGACCAAAAACATGTTTAACCCTATTATTAATTATCATAAATATCAAATATTAATATTAAATTAAAAAAACCAAACAATAATCATAAAATAAAAATCATAATCATATTGTACAAATAAGAGATAAAAAGTTTCTAAAGGGTAGTTTTGAAAGGAAAAATAAATCAAAATAAATTATAAAAATATTAAGAGTGTAGAATGTATTATATTATATTAAAGTAAAAAAATAAAGTATTTTATCCGAGTCGATCTCTTCAAGTAAAACACCTTCAAGTAAAACACAGTACTTGATAAATACATAAAATAAAATGAAAAAGTAATTTCAGTAATTCCATCCACATATTTTTAAGAAGAAATCCTCTTTAAAAATGTGTTGTTGTTGTTGTGGCCAACCTCTCTATCAGAGAGTCTACTTTCTGCATAAATCAGTAAAAATGTGAGCATTTCAATATAAAAAAACTCTAATTTGTCAGGTGAATAATACTCTGCAAAATGTAAATATTACATTGTAATTATGGATAAAATAACTCGAAAAATGTTAGTCGCAACTTTTTGTAAAGAGAAATACACCCCACAACTTTGTCAGGTGAAAAGCATCTCGCAACTTTGTCAAGGTGAAAAGTATCCTGCAACTCTTTTCTCTCAGAATTCAAACTGAAACAACGCATGTCAGAGCAGATAAAACAGGTGGTTTAGAGCAGAGCAGAGCATAAAAAGACAAAAAAAACTAATTGTTTCAAGCCAACCTCCAACAAAGCAAGTCAAACTTGTATGTCAGCTTCCTAAGATTCTCAAGTTTAATTTATCATTTGATTCTGCAATTCAAAGTCGTACTCCAGAGGATAGCATTTGAATTTGAAAGCTTATATAATATATTGAACATATTATAGTTTAGAACGATCGTATAGTCTGAATAAAGTGGAGTCACATTATTTGATTTGTAATCAAACAACCTCATGTGACATCATCAAATCATTCCAACCGGATTATAAAAGGCAAATAAATACAACCATGCACTTGAATAAAAAAATATATGATGTCATTAGTTGGAAAAAATATTATTTGGACACAATTTACCCCCAAACATGTGATGTGTCACCAAATGGAAAAAGGGTAGAGTTGTCATTTTCAGGTAGTTAGAAGGTTCTTATATGGTAGATTTTCAAAAATAACATTTCTTCAAAGAGATATATGGCAAATAAACTCCAAAACTCAATAAAAAAAATAAGAGAAGAAGCTCATAAAACTATGTATTGATTAAAAAATATTAGGTGTATGTGTTATTTTTGAAAGGGCAGAGAGACTCAGATATATTTGTAGATATATATCACGATTATGTAGTAAGGGTTTGCTCACGGCGGCGAGAAGTTATGTGCGGTGGTTTTTGAAATTGTTTAAGGGACTACCTTACGTGACGTGAGAAACCCTGTTGGTGGTCGACGCAACTAGGTTGCGGGGCGGGCAATAAGGTTGATATTGTGTTAGGGTTACATGGAGCACAATTCTCTTTGAGTAGTGGAGAGTATGTGTAACTTATAGTATGTCTTATCCCCTTGAGGGGTGATGTATTTATAGGGGTCTCTAGGTCCTATGGTTTCTTCAAAAAGGCCATCGTCCACTTAGTAAATTGGTGGACAGTTGAATCCATATTTCAAGGGAGACATGAGTCAGTGCCCCTTAGGCGTGTATGTCTTGGTTAATGATGAAATGTAATTAAGGTGGTTAAATATTTTGTATCGTCTCCACAAGGATTAGTGTGATATCACTATCGCTCCACAATTAAAACTATTTTAAGGAAAGGCTTGTAAGGGGTTTGATTGTGAAAAATATCGTTTGCATTAAAACATGTAATAACGGTAAAAGATTAAGACTTTAACGATTTTAGAAACAAGTCTAGTCTAGATTTAATTAACTTATTTCATATGTATTAGATTAATCTAGAATTTGAACTTCGTCATTAATCACTATAATCATGTATCACTCATCAACACCGCTTATGTCTAACCAATGTTGCGGTTTTTACCGTATTGTTTAATTGATGATCTCTCAACCTATTAAGCAATACAATAACATGATAAATTGATACATGTGAATATTAAACTCCAAATCTATGTCTAGACTTTGGTATTTGATAGATGATAATTTAGGTCAAGACTTGAAAGATATTTCTGAATAATGATTCAAACCATAAATATAACATATAAACAAAGATCATCATCTATATTAATTCATAACTTGTTCACATGACAAAGATCAAAATAAATACATACTATTTTAGTTAATTACACCTAATCTTTACACAAGGGGTTTAGCTACACATCTTCATGGTAGCTTGCTTCATAAGAAATAAAAAGAAGATGAATAAGCATCCAAGTTGAATGATCGATCAACGTTGTGTATTCAACTCCGATTAATTGATTATGTGTTTCTGAAGTGTTTTTATCTCTCAATAAGTTTCTAGGGTAGAAATCATGTGTTAGAACCCTCAAAAAACTATTTGTACCTCTATCTATAAAGTTGGTGAAAATATGATCTCACCCGATAAACATGCCATTTGCCTCACATCAGCCTGCGCAAAATACTCCAACGACCCTTTGGAAAATATCTAGCCTCGCCCGGTGAACCCAAGTCTCGCTCGGTGACCTTCATGCTCCAAGCCTTGCCTGGAAACCGTGATGTAAAAATTTTCTGGAATGCTTCTGTTTTGTCTCACCCGACCTCGCTCCAGCCTCGCTGGGCGGGCTCGCTCTTGCCTCGCCCCTAGCTCGCCCAGCGAGCTTGCTCGAATTCTTCTTCTTGTCTTTGGGGCTTCTCCTTTAGTTTGTTGCAAATATTGGCTGCACACTTAACAAATAAGTTAAAAATACCACAACTTTATACACAAAAGCTACAATTTATTAAATATGTGGAATTCATTGACCAAAAACACTAAATGGAGCTTAAAAATTCAAGTTTCCATGTGGAATTATAGGCATAATTTTTACTTATATGTTAACTTAGCATATCCCAAAAGGGTGGAAAGGATCCTCTAGTGGAAGTCCAATATAGGGTATCCCCTCGAGGGGGGGCAAGGATCTTCGTTATAAAGTCCAGCATATGGTATTTCCCCGAGGGGCAGAAATGATCTTTGTCATGAAGTCTAGCATAGGGTATTGCCTCGATGGGCGGCATGAATCTTCATCATGAAGTCCAACATAAGGTATCACATCGAGGTGCGGCAGGGATCTTCGTCATGAAGTCCAATATAAGGTGTCGCCTCAAGGGGCAACGAGGATCTTCGTCATGAAGTCTAGAATATGGTATCTCCTCTAGGGGAGGAAAGGATCCTCTAGTGGAAGTCCATCATAGGGTATCGTCTCTAGGGGCTTTAAGGATCTTCGTCATAAAGTCTAACATATAATATTGTTATTGTAACCGACAAAAAATAATGAGTCGCCACCACTACTTTTTATCCTAACGACAAGTGAATAATAGAATAACCCTAAATTGATACAGATATTCTAAGTTCTTGATTCACTTTAGACGAAGAGAAGGTGTTAGGTACCCTTTATCTACCTTGTTCTCAAGGATGTTCTAGGGTTTACGTTAAAAGGGTAGGACAAGGTTTTAATTTTTTAATTGGGTGACTCGCCACGGTTTTTAAGTCGTATGCCTATGTATCCTCTTATGAAAATCAGAGTCCCAATTCGTAGTTCGTAGTGTTTGGTTTTTTTTTATGGATTGTGGAAATATTTTGAGTTAATTCTTGAACCAAGTCTGGGTTGAAAATAGCGGAATCGTAGACGCAGTTCGCAGTTAATATAAAAGATCTCCACAATCCTTTTTGAAAATAATATTGAATTTTATGTTAGTAGAAAAAAGGGTTAGTATTCGATCGATTAGCTATTTTCGAGTATATGATGCAATATGAGAAAATAAATTTGAATGAGAAAAAAAGTTTATTATAATAAAAAATTGGGTTAGTGTTTTAAAAAATATTTTGATTAATAAATAATTATTTTATAATTCTTAAAAATATAATAAATATTTTTAATAAAAAATATAATAGTTATTTAGTAATTATACAAAAAACTATTTGGTGCAAATGCTAAAGAATATGTAGAATTAAATTAAGAATAGAAAATAAATAAATTAAAAGAATTAAATAATTTAAGAAAATTAATTAATTAAGTTTTAGAGGGTGTAAAATTAAGATTGAGTGGTGTATGAGGAAAATATTTGGACTGAAAGAAATTCTGAGCCCAAATGGCCGGGGGTGCGAATTGCAGTAGGATAGTAAAAATCAGGGGGTGTAGAAATAAGGGGCCTAAGTTCAGAATTTGAACTAGGCTCATTACGCAGGAGGGGGGTCTATTTCTAGTTTAATGGTAAATTCTGGGGGTGTCAATATGATGGATAAGGCCTAATAGTGAGTCCAAATTATAGGGGGGGTGTATGTTGTAATTGAGTAGTAAAAGTTAGGCGTGTAAATAGTAAAGGCTTTAAGGCCCAGAAAATTGCATATGAGACCCAGAACTAGCATGGCGCGTATGGGTTTGGTGTGTGTGCGCCTATGCGTTTACGGTGGATCAACGTCCTTGCCATCGTCTGATGATGATCGTGTGATCCCCTAAGGTTAACTCAGGGGCGTTGATCAAAGTAAAAAGAACAGACAATCATGATGATAAGTTGATTGAGAGAGTATGTGTATGTGAGCGCACGAGATTACTGTACAGTAACCCAACCGACGTAGCCTGTTAATGGCCACATGTTGCTCAAGAGATAACACGGAGGGAGTATGATACATCTTATTTCATTTTTATTTCCTTTTAATTCCTACAAACACTCCCCCTTTCTCTCTCTCTCTCTCTCTCTCTCTCTCTCTCTCTCTCTCTATCTCTCTCTCTCTACTCCATCCTCTTGTCTTCTTCTTCTTCTTATAAAAACAATAACAGTAACAACAAACCCCACCTAGAAACCCTAGCAACTCAAAACTCTAAACAGCGGAAGCTAGAAGCAGCGATGACCCCAAGTTCAAAATCGACCCCGAAATCACAACCAAAAATCACAACAACAAAAAACTAAGCTAAGCATTACCTCCTTGTCGTGAATCCTCTGTCTTCGATCTGATTTCCTCGATCTCGTCTCTGATCTTATTCTTCTTTGTAAATTGCAGGTACAAAATGCTGTAGAGGTGGAGTAGCTAGGGCTTGGAGGCTCGATTATGAGAATTTAGGGTTTCCGTTATGAAACCCTAGCTCTCTTTCAAAGAGGCATTTTGGTGAAAATGGTATTTCGCAACGACTTAGCGAGGATCCTCCTTCTTCTTCCTTCTTCCTCCTTCTCCTTCCTTCAATACCCCCCATCGTTCTTAGAAATTTAGGGTCTTTATATAGGTTTAGATTAGGGTTTAAATTAGGAAGTTTTAGTATGATTTTCGTTAGAAATTATATTTAGTTAGAAATTAGAGGATATTGAAGAAATTAGGGTTAGAATTAGATTAGATTGAGATTTGGGATTTTCTAATTGATACGATTTCTATGTAAAATTAAGATTTGATTTGTTTATGATTTTTGAGATTTGATTTTGTTTGGTTTGATTAATGCGTTTCTGGGCTTGTTCAATTTCTAGGCGTGTTAGCATTTTTGGGTTACTTAACAAGCGCAGGGTTGAAGGTGATGAACAACGCCGTTGAATATGCAAAATTAGGGTTTCTGGCCCTCTTTGACTTTAGTCAAACTCGTCCAAAAAATAATAATAATAATATTTGAAAATAATAATATAAATTTTAATAATTATAATAATGCATATGTGATAATAAAAATAATAATAAAATTGATAATAATAAAAATAATAAGGATAATAGTTAAAATAAATAAATAATAATAAAAAACTAAGAGTCATCAGTTGACTTTGGTAAACCCCCTATGGACTAAATGGGCCTGCAATTTTCTTAATGGGCCAAAGAATTCAAAACACCCCCCCCCCCCCCCCCCCCCCCCCCCCCCCCCAATTTCATATACCAAACACAGGCTTCTGATTAAAATAAAACCTCTTTTGACACCCAAATATGTACCCCACTCTTATTATTATTCAAAATGAAAGTAACGTGAGTAAAAAACCCTTAATGGACCATCAGACTTTGATGGCCACTTGAAGTAATACACCCCTCTATTATTTACAACAGACCAAAAAACCATAATGGGCCTCCCCAAATTAATTCAAGCTTTGTAAATCCCACATACCCTTTTTAATCTATACAATTTTTCTATAAAAAAAACACCACTGCTAAAAAGATAAATGCATATACCCCCCCTTTTAGATTTTTAAAACACTATACCAAATATATATATCAAACTAAGTTAGTAACAAAATTATTAAAGTTCAATCAAAATGACTAAAAAAAGGAAAAGTTGACTATTGATACCCTAGGGAAAATTTGTGGTATGACTATTTCCTCGAGGGACCGAAAGGATCTTCTAGCGGAAGTCCTTCCTAGGGTATCGCCTCTAGGGGTGACAATGATCTTCATCATGAAGTACAATATAGGGTATCGCCTCGCAGGGAGGCAATGATCTTTGTCATAAAGACCAACATAGGATATTTCCTCGAGGGGTAGTAAGGATCTTCATCATGAAGTCCAACATAAGGTATTACCTCGAGGGGCGACAAGGATCTTCGTCATGAAGTTCAGCGTAAAAGACATCTTAACGAGGGAGTATCCCTAATCAAAATAAAACACTTGAATACTCTTTCAGAATTACATGGGCATAATGTTTACTCGAGAGTTTCAAATAGTTATAACTATAATAATATTTAAGGTGAAGGTTGTTCCACGTCCTGGGTACAAGTGGTTCTTCAAGTTTCTGCAACTTGTACGCTACTGTCGTACCCTAATATTATCCCAAGATTTTTAAATCATTTTTGTATACCATTTTCATTATGTTAAATTTTACCTCATTTGAAATTGCAAAAATGTTCTAAGTACACTAAAACTATCATATGTCATGCATCATTTAAAATTCATTCATTTCAAGATGATTCCATCAAAAGTCAACCAAAATACCCAAAAGTCAATATTTGACTATTTGAATAATTTCATGATGTGTATCGTTCCAAATAAATTCCTATAATTTATTATATGCATCTTGCATCATTCAAAATCAAAATTCAACATAAAACTAACTAGTAAGAAACTCGTGCTATCGCACGGGTCCTGTCTGAGTTCACATTATACGTCTATCAAACTATCATTTATAAAGTTTGAATTTATTTTTCAATTGGTTAATATTCACATAGTTACAAATATACACTAATAATATGTATTTGTTTTTTAAGTATTGATCCGTACTTATAATAAACCATACAACCGATTCTCTAACTTCAATTATATTAAACCGTAGTAAAATAAAGATTTAAAAGATGGACATTAAAATTAATCGTATACAGTTAGTATCTCATATATACATTCACATCTACCCGTGAATCCAGATGAGTGAACAAACTCCATTTGAATTCAAATGAGTTAATTATAAAAAGTTATTAAACCTATTTTAAATTTAATCAATTTTTCCAAACCTAAAATATGGCAGTTCCCTTGTAATTTCAGTTTTGAAACTTTTTTATTATATATTTTGAAATCCTAAAAAAATTTCTACTATATTATTATAATATAAAAAGATGCAATTCCAATTTAAATCAGAATCAATATAGAGTAAAAAAAACATGATTATAAATAAATTTGATTCCTCATTTAAATCAGAATCAAATCCAACAATTCACCTTAATTTAATTCTATTTCTTTTAGAGATCTTATCAATTTAAAAAAATCAAACATATTTATCGATTATATACATTTAATTTTTTTAATTCTTTTAAAATAGAAATTAAAGATACACTTATCAAATTTGTAGAGTATATATATTTTATAAAATATTAAATATTAATAAATATACCAGTATTAAATATAATTAAAATCAATTATATAAATATGTGTATCATATATATTTTGTATATAATTAGTGACAAATATTTTTTAAATTTTATTATGAGTTTTATGTAATGATATCAAATATAATTACGTAATAAATATATCTTTGATTCTATAAAATTCATATATTGAATTATTATGAAAAAAATCTTCAAATTTTTATTAGTAAAATAACTATTTTACATTATCATCTATTTAATTAACATAATAATAACTTTATTAATATTTTAAATATAAATAAAAAATAGTATTTAAAATAATGAGATAGACATCTCATTCTTGTTAGATTGAAAATAATTGAGAAATTAATATATAATATATATTTGATATGTTAAAAAATATATTTGAAAATATGTTTTTGAAAGTGATTTCCAACGTTTGATTCAGGCCATTAGTTTCAATAATAATGATTCTTTTGAGTCTAGTTATATTATTTCTACTATTCATAATATGTTACAATATTCTCCAAATTTTGAAGTCAGTTTTATTAAGCGTCAAGTGAACTCGGTTGCTCATGTTTTAGCTAAAGTGGTTGATTCCTAGTCTAAACATAGTTTCTTTGATTTATCTCCTCCTTGTATTGAACAATTATTATCTAATGATATGAGTAAAGTTTTCTGTTGTAAAAAAAATAGTAGTTATATATAAAATAGGTTAAACAAAACTCAGGAGTATTAAAGAATTTAACCTAAAAAATTAATGGTCTATTTTTTTTCTTTTTAATTGATTTTGTATGTAAAAATCAAATGAAATTGAATATAAAAAAATTGGTTTTTTTTTGTTCTTCAATGTTAAATTATATTTGTTTAATAAAATAACAATAATAACACTCTCTTCACATATTACAATTTCATGATTGTCTCTGTTTCTAATCCCCAAACAAAGAAAAATTAAAAACATCAACATTTACTTTTAGAGTATTGAGCATTCAGTGGCTTTGTATAATCTATCTTGGTACAGTGGTCATTCTGTATTTTGCTATTTCCCTGTAGGATTTTGGTGGTCAACCACTCCCGACTACTTTTGTTAATTTATGGTTGTCTCTTCTAAGTCCAAAACAAAGAAAAACCAAAACAAATAATAGAAAAATGTAAACACATGAATGATTCTTCATATTAGTAAATTTTGTTTATACAAAATAATATTAAATTGATCTGAGTTACAGGGACACTAACTTCCTAAGAGGGATGGATGAAAGAGAAAGTAAGATAAACTGATATGTATACTACATAAGTACATATTACATGTATGATACTTGATAAGAGTTATAGCTGTTACACTTATCAAGAATCCATCTTGATGGGCTTTATGAGTGAGTTAATAAATAGTTTAAATTATAACTATCTTGTGAGCTAATTTTCATCCAAAAATTTGTGTAGAGAATTTTCTAACCATCTTCACTGATCTTAATGCCAACTAATCAGATATAAGTGTAAAGAGAAACACCTATTAAAAAACTGAAACAAATTAAGAATGAATGTGAGTCAAAAATATTTACATAAAAAATTTACATGAAATGCAACCAAGAAAATATAAATCTTTCCAGTAGGCACCGAAATATTCAATAATTCCAACAGTTAATCAAGTATTTTTAACTTAAAATATAATACAAAATTCCGTAAAGCCAAAACCTGGATGTGATTAGTTGATGCAAAAAGCATGGTGTGGTACTCCAAAATTTTCCCTCTCATTTTTACTCAATACATGCTCTTAGAGATCCTCAAGTTGCTCAAGTTTGCCCAAGAGTTTACCAGACAAACTCCCTCATAAGGCAGTGTACCTCAAATTAGGGTTTCCATTTTCATCAAGATGGGTGAACCACAAATTCCTCTTATGCTCTCCATGGTCTTAATATGTTCTCAAGACCCTACATGTCAAGTTTCATGCCTTGCACAAGAAGTTTGCTCAGTCAACTGCTCAGATGCTTGAGAATCGACTGTATTATGTCAAAAGTCAACTGTGACCCACATACAGTCAAACTTCAAGATTTTGGTCAACATTAAAAATTTAAAGTGACTTTCATCATTTGATCAAGGGTTGATCATGATTCCTCAAAGAATACTCCAAATTCATCAAAACCCAAAAATTGCTAAATTAGGGTTTTCATAGTAAAAGTCAACCTAACTTTGGCCAAGCATAACTTCCACATGCTTTATCAAATATTTTCCATCCAAGGCTCATTTTTAAGAGGATGTAATTCCCTACAATTCATCTTCATCCCACAAGTTCAAAATGTGCACTCATAAAAAGATATGAATTTCTACATTATGGGTCCTTTTGAAAAGTCAACAAAAACTCCTTTTGGATCAAAGCTTCTTACATGAACATGGAAGACTCAATTGAGATGAGACTAAACGGGTTGCTTAGGGGACATCCTAAACTTTCTAAAAAGTACAAGAACACCTCTCTAGGGTTAAAATTGGAAGAGATATGCCTTGTCAAAGTTGACCCTTTTTACAATATTGCCAAAAGTCAAATGTGCTCAAAAATACATTTTTTGCTAAATGGGCCTAACTTTTTATGCTTGCACCTCACTTATAATGTGGTCCACGACTCAAATATTCACCCACACATTATTTGCTTCATTTTTCAATTTATTTTGATTTTTTATTAATTAAAAATTGAATTAAATAAAATAATTGATGAATAATAGCAAAGATATGATTTGATTTGGTTTTTGGACAGGTTGACAATCAAAATATGCTGAATTATCAAGGCCAAAACGAATCAAGTACAATTGGTACAAGAAAGGGAAGATTTGGCTCAAAATAACAAGTTTGCATATGGCTAAAGAATCAAATCAAATCTCATCAAACCCGAAGATTTAATCCAAGTTTGTAACCCTAATTCATCCATAGGTATATATTGGACAAGACAAAGCAAAAAAACAGGGTTAAGAGGCGTGAAGAACAGAGAACAAATTCCAAATTTCTTGCAAAAAAGTGTGATTCAATTTTCATTCTAGAGGACTTTTCAAAACAATTGAAGGCCAGCAATCGCATCCTAAGAGGTTTCTGAAGCTAACTGGATCAATTTTAAGTTTTTTCACGCCCAGAAATACCTGGTACGAGTATCACGGTTTGCGGCATTTTTTGAAATTCGATTTCCATGATTTATGCATTATAAACTTATTTTGATCATGTATTGCTGTTTGTCATCATGTTTGCAATATGTTTGTATCATTTAATTTAAGTTTGAGCGCAGGAATTGAAAGACGCCATTACTAGGGTTCGAAAACTCAAAATTTGGGTTTCCTCTTTCAGGGCAAATTGAGAGGAATTCTGGATACCATTAGACTCAGGGCTTAATTCCTGATTGACCCCTAGATTCGGTTTCAATTTATATTGCCAATATCATGTATTTGAATCACGCAGGTTTTTAGCTACAAACAAAATTCGTCACTATAGCTTATAGTGACGGAAAACTGCCGTTGGTAAAAGTCTATTGCCTAAAACCATGGGTCAGTGAAGAAGATGATGGCGTGGAAGTGAAGGATTGGTCCATTCAAACTTGCGCATGCTTTTTCTATTTTGTCCACTAACTCACGTTTTAATACATATTATGAACTGTTGTTATTATGCTAACAACAAAAGCGCGTAGCACAGATGGCAAGCAAGCATAGTGGAAAGGGTAGAGGACCTGGGTTCGGTCCCAGCAACGCCTATTTTCCTATTTTCTGAACGCAGATTGCATGCACTTCTTACCAAAGGGTCTACCATACTCCATCAACATCCAACCACTTGATCCAGCGTGCCATCAGATCTAACGCTTCATCCATGAGGGACCATGGTACACGTTCAAGTCAACGTTACACAGGATCTAATATTGACTGGGCTTGGAGTGTTTTTGGGCTTAGGAATTCAGATTGGCACCCCCTTTTTTCTAGCATACAGGCCCATTCTCTTTCTTTTCTTTATTTATTTCTTTTATTTTAATTATTTTGTTTAATTATTTTTCACCAAATTAATTACCTTTTTTTATTAATCATAAAATCAATAAATCACAAAATACAAAAAAAAAGCATTTTTTTAATAATAAATTATTTAATTTAATTAGAAATATAGGTTAATTTAATTTCTTTTCTATAATTAAAATCAAATAGAAACTAGGTTTTAATTTTACAATTAAATTTCTTTTCTCAAATAAAAAACCAAAAAATACAAAAAATATTTTTGTACAAAATAATTTATTTTTTTGAAATTATTTAATTTAGTTTAGATTAGTTTAATTTCAATTTCTTTCATAATTAAAAAATAATTAGAATTAGGTTTTCAGTCGTACATAATTTAATCATTTCTTTTCTCAAAAATAACTTAATTATTTTTTCAATTAGATTTTAGGGTTTTATCCTCGTATTTAATTCGCCGCGCATTTAATTATTTCTTTTCCATTATTTTTGTAACTGTCGATGGTTTATAATAGTTAAATTAGGGTTTTATTTCTTGCTTTAATCCCCAATTCTTTGGTTATTAATTAATCCCCATCCCCGAAGCCTTGTAATAGCTAGATTTATTTTCTCTTATTTTTAATTCCTGCAAATATTTAACTGTCTAGATGTATGCTAATAGGATTGTATGACAAGAATGTCTGGAAAATTAAAACGGTAGATCACCTAATGTGCAAAGATTAAATAATTGAAACAAATCATATGAACATATTTCACTCCTAGGGTTCACCTCACTTCGGTTGCCTTCGGTAAACAATCATTAAGCATATGAGATTTTAGTGGTTGCCCTCCAGTCTAAAAAGATCAAATTGTCCCATTCGAATGTTGCCTCGAAAATGTTGCCTCGGAAAGATCTTAAGACTCTAGGGTTACTACTAAAGTTTTCTAATTATTGCTTTAGCGATTGTACTTGTCCCTTTCGAATCTCCCTTACAACTCCAACGAAGGTGCTACCTACTCCTTAATAGTAGGATAGCGCTGTCTAAAGGAAACAAGAATAAACAATCTTTTTTCGAGTAGGTAGAATCTTAAAAGTACTTGCTCAATAAAAAAACTTTTTCACACAAACACCTTTCAAAACAAATTTTCAAAATAAACTCCGTCACATCCTTAAGGACTGTTACAAGGGTTATCACGAAGTAAAACATTTTCAAGACAAACACACACAAGCAATTTGAAAAAATGAGCAAGTACCTAAGAGCCCGTAGATAACTATGTATAAAAAGGGTGCTAACACCCTCCCTTTCTATAATCTACCCCCGTACTCAGAATATCTCGAAAAAAGGTTTTTTATGTTCTTTTTCCTTTTCCATGATTGGATGAAGTAAAAGTCGGTGGCGACTCTTGCTTACCGCGACATTTCGCAAACAAAAAACGTAAGACACAAACTAGTAAAAACAGTCGGTTCTGCCACCGTATCACAGAACTGGCGACTTTGCTGGGGAATAAATAAGTGGGGTATACCTTAGGATCTAGGTCATTAAATTGCTTATCTTAATTGTCTTGATTGCTTTACTTTTGAGGGTTTGTTTGGGGTTACTATAGATCCTACACCCGGATCTGGGGGCACTCATTAGGTAAACAACAATAGATCGTGGAGACTGTACGGCATAGACCAATATGGTTTAAGCGATGGCTGTGTTGGTGTGGCACTTTGGTTGGTACCGGTATCCTTCGTGGGGAAACGAGGAGAATACGAGGCCGCTACGTGGTGTCGTGAAGCACAAACATACCTTAGAACCTTAGTTGAAAAAACTTGGCCATTAGAAAGTAGTGAGATAGCCGGCCTCAGTGTAGAGCTGAGGATTGGTTGATACTCGATGCTACACTCATTGAGATCAGACTTTCGAGATATTTTGGCCGCAAGAAAAGATTGATTGAGCTGAAACAATGCCCGATAAAGGATGGTCAGTGATATTGAGATCGTCTAGAACCCAGTTACTTTTTAAGACAGGGTTGAAACCGACTAAACTTCAAGAGGGTACTACCTTTAACCTCATGCAAGCCTTAAACCTAAGGACTTTGTGTGATTTGACTGTGTTTGCTATACCCGTGTTTATTATACATGTGGTTTCCCATGACATCATGCATCATAACATAACATCCATTCTTATTGCACTAACCATTTCAAAGACTAAGGGAATTTATCTTTTTTATATTTTGCAGATCATGGCTTCCGTTCGCAGAAACACTATCTGAATCATCTTTGTGAAGATACCTTCCCAACTCAAAGAGCTAGCATCAAGGGTTCCTGAAACTTCTGCGTTCACTAAGAGACATGGTCAACTTCTCAACCTGGTTACTTCAAACTTTTATGAAATGATGATGGGTGTACTTTTTTAGTTCTTTGATTCCAAGCACCACTGCTTCACCTTTCTAGACTATCAGTTGGTGCCTACCTTGGAAGAATTCTCTCAACTATTGGATATACCCATTCTTGAACAGGTACCCTTCACAGGTCTAGAAGAAGTTCCTAAGCCAGAAGTCATTGCCTCAGCTTTACATCTGAAACGGGCCGACGTGGTATCCAATTGGGAAACTAGAAGCGGAGTCAAGGGTTTTCTAGCTAAGTTTCTGATAGACAAGGCCCAACTGTTTTGGGATGATATGGATTTTCAGGCTTTTGAGGAGGTTTTGGCTCTTCTAATCTATGGTTTAGTTCTATTCCCTAATCCGGACTCATTCATAGATGTGAATGCTATCAAGACTTTCCTCTCTCTCAACCTTGTGCCTACCTTGCTCGGAGATATTTTGCACACTCTCCATACTCGTACCATGAAGAGAAGAGGGGTTCTTATATGCTGCTTGTCGCTGCTGTCGAGGTGGTTTATTTCTCACCTCCCTAAGTCCATACTGAAGAATGAAGAAGGTTTGGGTTGGTCACAAAGGATAATGTCGCTCGCTCATACAAATATTCTTTTGTGTTCTCGAGATATGGGAAACACTGCTATTATTGACCACTGCGGAGAGTACCCTAATGTCCCGTTACTTGGTATCAGATGAGGTATAACCTACAACCCCTGTTTAGCGTTGTGACAATTTGGTCACGCTCAAAGGGATGACCCCCATGAGTTACTTATCAAGGGAATTGTATTCAACTATGAGGATGATGTTAAAGAGTATCGCCAGAGGTTCATACGAGCTTGGGGCATGGTAAACAGATTCAGTGCCAGGGCTTTGGGGCCAAAGACTTCCATTCCTATGGAACCTTACCTCCAATGGGTACGAGCCCGTGCCCAGAAGCTTATGATGCCCTATGTGGCCGTTTTACCAGTGATTGTGGAACCCACTACTGAAGAAGGCATTCCTTACACGGTTCTCTACTCTTACATGCCCACTGATCTTGGGCAATTACAGAGGTCTTGGATTCAGTTGATGAAGGACCGGGATACCTACAGGGATCAATTCCATGCTCAGGAGAGGAAGGTTTTAGAGCTCACAAAGCAACTGCATGAAGAAAGAGGACTCAATGACTATCTCGACACAAAGAAGAAGCATCCATGGGAATTTTGATGTCTTTTATAGTTTCAGATTTATTTTTAATTGTAATGACTAAAAGGCCTTTGAACTTCAGATTCAGCTAATAAAGTTTTTGTTTACTTTGGTTTGCAAATTTAAATTTCCCGAAGTCTTTGAAATCATTGCATGTGCATCCCATTATCACACACATCATTACATGTACCATTACAGGTTTCTCATCTGCTTCGTTGTTTATTTCAGCAGAAATGTCTTCTGAACAAGCCATCAAGGACCTTCAGGCACATAACGCCCAGTTCCAACAAATGTTCATCAGTCTGGCAAAAGGGAAGGAGGATCTGAAAGCCCTCATCCTGAAAGAGAAGAAGAAAAAGAAGAAAGTTGTTGGTATTCTGAATACAGGCAGAAGGTTTGGAGAGTGTTTGAAGCGACAAGTCGATCTGACCTCTTCATCTAAAGAAGGGGAGAATCAGGAAGAAGAAAAGGACCCTAGTCCTGCAGTTTCTGACAATGATACCGATTACAATGATGAGAAATACCATCCTGCTGAGGATAAATACAAACAGTTGGAAGATCTTATGAGTGCCATGGAAGTTCAGAGGATACCTGGATTGGATTTCGAAGAATTGGGATTAGTGTCGGGAGTGGTCATCCCGCAGAAGTTCAAAGCTCTAGTTTTTGCTAAGTATGATGGGGTGTCCTGCTAAAACTCCATCTCCGCTCTTATGTCCGAAATATCCAGCCCCACACCGCTGATAGAAATCTGTGGGTTCATTTCTTTCAAGATAGTCTGTCAGGGAATCAACTTGAATGGTTCTACCAGCTAGAGGGAACAAATATCTGAAATTGGGAAGATCTGGCTGTTGCTTTCTATAAGCAGTATCAATATAATGCCGACCTTGCTCCTACTCGTACTCAACTCTAGAGTATGTCCATGGGTGCAAGTGAAGGCTTTAAATATTATGCACAAAAATGGAGAGACTTGGCTGGGAGATTTTAACCCCCGTTGTCTGGTATGGAGTTGGTTGATATGTTTTTGGGGACACTATCTGGTCCATTTTTGAGTCATTTGATCGACAGCTCGTCAGTTGGTTTCACCAAGCTGATTCTAACTGGGGAAAGAGTAGAAGCTGGGATTCAAAGCGGAAAAATACAGAAGGATGCCTCTTCAAGTTCAGTAAAGAAGCCTTTTGCTGATAAGAAGGAAGCCAATGCTATCTACAACCCGAGGGGCCAAAACAGGGCTGAACATCGTCAGACAGTAAGTGTCGTGATGATACCTAGACCTGCAGTTACTCCATAATGCAACAATCAACAAAGGATGGAAAGACCACAACGGAAATTTACCCGCATCAACATGACATTGGCTGAAGTTCTACCTCATCTACTGAGGTCTAACTTAGAAACTTTGAGAGAGGCTCCCAAGAATCCAAATACTACATCTCTCTGATATAATCCGAATGCTCGGTGTGCCTATCATTCTGAGAGTCCTGGCCACGATACAAATGATTGATGGGCTCTGAGAAATAAAATACAAGACTTGATTGAAGCCAAGGAAATAGATTTTGATGCTCCAGAGAAGCCCATCATCATAACTGCTCCCATGCCTAAACACGTTCGTGGATTTAATTCTGTTGACACTGATTTATTTGTTACCTCTGTTGATGAAGTTTCTACTCCTCTCATGACTGTCAAGAAGAATTTGTTGTTGGCCGGTTTATTTCCGGGTTATGGTGAAGGTTGCCACATGTTTTCGCTTCTACCTTCTGGTTACCATTTGCTGAAGTTAGGTGTTAAACGCCTGATAGATAGTGTGATACGATGGGAAAGAACTGACTATTTTTTGGAATGCTGGTTTGCGTTTTGCGTTTCTTTTTGCAAAATGTCGCGGTAAGCAAGAGTCGTCACCGACTTTTATTTTATCCAACAAGGAAAGGAAAAAAGCACAGAAAAATTCCTTTTTCGAGATATTTCTCGGGTTCGGGGGGTAGATTATAGAAAGGGAAGGTGTTAGCACCCTTTCTATCTGTGGTTATCCACGGGCTCTTAGGTACTTTCTCATATTGTTTTCAAAATTTCTTTCTTTGTGCTTGTGGGTTTGAAAAAGTTTTTGTTTTTAAACTTCGATTTAACTCTTGCTTCTGTCCTCAAGAGTATATGAAGTGTTTTTGAAAACTTTGCTCGAAAAAAGTGTAAGTGTGGAAAAGATTTTGTTTTTTGAAAGAGCAAGTACTTAAGAACCATCTACCTACTCGAAAAGGAATCGTTCTATGCTATCTTCCTTTAGACAATGCTATCCTACTATTGATGAGTAGGTAGCACCATCATTGGAGTTTGAGGGTCAAGTCGAATTTAGGGACTTACGGTCACTAAAGCAATGTTAGGACGCCTTAGCGGTAACCCTAATGTCTTAGATCATATGTTTTGAGGCAACAATATCTGAGGCAACCGTTTCTAGGCGACTATGATCTTTAGACAAGGAGGGCGACTTCTAAGGTGACCTATACTCAATGACCGCGTATGAAGGCAACCAAGTGGGGTGTACCCTAAGAGTGCGCATGTGCGAGTGTATCGTTTTCAGTTAATTTTATCTTTGTACATGCTAATGGTGATTTATGTTGATTTTTGGTTAAAACATTATGTCTTGTCATGCATCCCTATTATCAAACATCTAACAGTTATATTTTGCGGAAAATAAATTGCGGAAATTAAATTACAAGGCGTCGGGTATTTACATCGCCAAAAACAACCCTTTGAAATTTAAATGCGGAAAAATAAATAAAGCGATAAAAATAATTAAATAGTCCTAATTATCTATTACATTCCGGGAACAAGTACAATATTGAATAAATAGACCGCGTGCGGAAAATTAAATCGAGTGCGAGTAGGGTTTTGACCCTTTGTTATTTAAAGAAAAGATTTTTTTTGTTTGTTTTTGAATTAAGAAAGAAATTATCTAAGTTAATTATTAAATTAATAAATTAATTAATGAAAATAAATATTTTTTGGATTTTTGGTATTTAAAGAAATAAAATAAAATAAATTAATGTTAGTAAAAACCTAATTAAGTCTAATTACTTTTAATTATTTACAAAGAAATATATTAAATTTAATTCTAATTAATGGCCTAAATTAATTAATAGATTTGTTAATAAAAAATAAAATACTAAAATTTAATTTAATAAAGAAAATATTTTTTGGTTTTAATTTTATAAATAAAAATAAATTGATTGGTTAGTTATTAAATAGAAATAATAAATAAATAATTAAAACAAAATAAATAAAAATATATAGAGAGAGGAGTATGGGCCTGTTTTGGGGGTCAGAATAACAATTCTATGGCCCATTAAGCGCTGGCCTGGTTGACCTTTGAGATTCCTTGCGCGCATGTTGACTTGGTCTATGGTAGACCATCAGTTTCTGGCCACCAGATTTGGCCTGTGGCCATCTGGCCATTAGATGCTTGAGGATGTATGATAGGCATCACGCTTGGATTTGTACCTGATTATATGAAAAACAATAATATCAAAGAAGTGGAGGACCTGGGATTCGAACCCAGGTCCTGTACGTGACTGTCAGCTCTCTTTACCACTAGGCCATTCGCTTCAGTTGTTAATGATATATGAATAAAATATAATATGTTAAACGAATTAATATGCCAGTAAACAACAAAAATACGCGCGTGGTTTTTGAATTGGCCATTGGGGTATCGACACGTCTCTGTCTTCTTCATCACGTCCGTGGCTAAAACTCTGTAACATCTATATCCACGGACACCGCCTGTCACTAAAGGTCACGTATACCTATAATCCGCTGTAAGCCATGGAAATGAAATCTAAGGGCAGGGTTGTGCTTGTCTCATCATCCCGGTCACAACCATGCCCTTCTCGACAGCCAATTTTTCCTGAAAGAGAAATACCCCAAAAACAAACCACGAAACCCTAGCTATGGTACATGGCTTTTCAAGTCAGATAAATAAAATTAACTAATGCCAAAAGCTTTGAAATCTCATGAGGATCACAAATATATCAATGATTTGCCAGAATGATGCAAGAATAGAGAGCTATGATTTCGAATACAGGGCTAAGAAACGTGATACTTACAGCGTGTTTGGGCATGTATGGGAGCTTGCTTTGGGTTGGTTTCAACTCAGTGAACCTCCAGGAATCAATTGAGATCGTTCTTGGCTTCTGAAAACACCTCTAGACACGATTTTGATTTCAAATTTTTTACCACATTTTTCAAGTTTTGTTTTGCTTATTCTCACATCCTCTAACCCATATTTCGTGTCCTTTGGCTTTTATATGTATCATGGAATGCATTAGGTCAAGAATCATAAATCCAATCTCTCTAAATCAATGCACCCATATTTAATTTGATTCACTTTTAAAAACTTGCCAAATTTGTCAAAAAACCATCTTTTTGCACATGATCTTGTGTGATACGAATTTGATGATGATATTGATGAGAATCCAATCCTGAAAATAGCAAAAAATCTCATGTAATCAAAGTTTGGGATTTTATTTGATTTAATTTGATTTAAAATGAAATAATTCAATAAAAAATCAAATAAAATAATAAAATTGATAAATGGACACATGGCTGAAGCTAGGACACGTGGACAATGATGCAAGCTCAAATCAAGTGGAAAAGATCGGGCCCTTTTGACAAAATTTGAAGTTTTGGGGATAGTTGACTTTTGGCAATTTTACAAAAATGTCCAACTTCAACAATGCATAACTTCTTCAATTTTGAACTTTTGGAAGTTTTCTTTGACTTTTTAGAAAGATTGAGATGTCCTATAGCAAACCCTTTTGGTCTGATCTCATTTTAATATTCCATTCTCAAGTTATAAGCTTTGGCAAAAAAGGTGTTTTTGTTGACTTTCAAAAATGACCTATAATGTCCAAATTTATAACTTCTTGTGAGTGCATTTTCTGATCTTGGTGTATGAAGATGGATTGTAGGAAATTGCATCCTATTCAAAATGAGCTTTGGATGGGTCATTTCTCATAAAGTATGAGAAAGTTATGCTTGGTCAAAGTTGAGTTGACTTTTCCAACAAAACCCTAATTTAGGAACTTTTGAGTCTTGATGAATTTTGAGAAATCCTTGATGAATCATGATCAACCCTTGATCAAATGATGAAATATACTTCAAAATGAGAATGTTGGCAAAAAATAATGAAGTTTGACTACTTGTAGGTCACGGTTGACTTTTGCCCTAGCACAGTCGACTTTTGGACCCTTGAGCAATTGACTGAGCAAACTTCCTCTGCAAGGCTTGAAATTTGACATGGATGATCTTGAGAGCATATTAGGAAAATGGAGAGAACTTGAGGTAATTTGGACTCAAGGATCTTGATGCAACACAAAACCCTAATTTGGGGTTGACTGCCTTTGGAGATGACTTGTCTGACCCACTCTTGAGCAAACTTGAGCAACTTGGGGATTTTTCCTTGCAATGTTTTGAGAAATATGAGAGGGAAAATTTTGGGGTATAACAGCTGCCACTGTTCAATCTTCTTAAACCTGAGGATGTAGATTGGCTTTCGTGCCTTTCGTGATTCGAAGGTGGAAGATGATTGAACACTAGAGTGCCCAGAAATTTGCACTCGCATGAAGTGGTATCAGCCTTGTGATGTCGGGAATGGGCTTATAGATGCCATTTGGAGATTGTTGGTAGGAGGATGGGCTTACAGATGCCATCTGTAGGAGCGTCGATCGCATAAGATATTCCTTAGCGAGAACTTGCATACATGTTGTTGTAGAAGATTCTGCTGGGGAAGTCTAACTTTTGTTGAGATTTGGGAACTGTCTGGTCTTCAACGTAGTATACCATTGAGATTGTAGAACTCGTCCACACTATGACGGAGGAAAACATCTTCATCAAGATCTAGGAACTGTCTGGTCTTTAACGTAGTATACCGTTGAGATTGTAGAACTCGTCCACACTATGACAGAGGAAAACATCTTCATCAAGATCTAGGAACTGTCTGGTCTTCAACGTAGTATACCGTTGAGATTGTAGAACTCGTCCATACTATGATGGAGGAAAACATCTTCATCAAGGTCTATGAACTGTATGGTCTTCAACGTAGTATACCATTGAGATTGTAGAACTCATCCACACTATGACGGAGGAAAACATCTTCATCAAGATCTAGGAACTGTCTGGTCTTCAACGTAGTATACCGTTGAGATTGTAGAACTCGTCCATACTATGACGGAGGAAAACATCTTCATCAAGATCTAGGAACTGTCTGGTCTTCAATGTAGTATACCGTTGAGATTGTAGAACTCGTCCACACTATACCGGAGGAAAACATCTTCATCAATATCTAGGAACTGTCTGGTCTTCAACGTAGTATACCGTTGAGATTGTAGAACTCGTCCACACTATGATGGAGGAAAACATCTTCATCAAGATCTAGGAACTGTCTAGTCTTCAACGTAGTATACCGTTGAGATTGTAGAACTCGTCCACACTATGACGGAGGAAAACATCTTCATCAAGATCTAGGAACTGTCTGGTCTTCAACGTAGTACACCGTTGAGATTGTAGAACTCGTCCACACTATGACGGAGGAAAACATCTTCATCAAGATCTAGGAACTGTCCGGTCTTTAACGTAGTATACCGTTGAGATTGTAGAACTCGTCCACACTATGACGGAGGAAAACATCTTCAACAAGATCTAGGAACTGCCTGGTCTTCAACGTAGTATATCATTGAGATTGTAGAACTCATCCACACTATGACGGAGGAAAACATCTTCATCAAGATCTAGGAACTGTCTGGTCTTCAACGTAGTATACCATTGAGATTGTAGAACTCGTCCATATTTTGACGGAGGAAAACATCTTCATCAAGATCTAGGAACTGTCTAGTCTTCAACGTAGTATACCGTTGAGATTGTAGAACTCGTCCACACTATGACGGAGGAAAACATATTCATCAAGATCTAGGAACTGTCTGGTCTTCAATGTAGTATACCGTTGAGATTGTAGAAATCGTCCACACTATGATGGAGGAAAACATCTTCATCAAGATCTAGGAACTGTCTGGTCTTCAACGTAGTATACCATTGAGATTGTAGAACTCGTCCATATTTTGACGGAGGAAAACATCTTCATCAAGATCTAGGAACTGTCTGGTCTTCAACGTAGTATACCGTTGAGATTGTAGAACTCGTCCACACTATGATGGAGGAAAACATCTTCATCAAGATCTAGGAACTGTCTGGTCTTCAACGTAGTATACCGTTGAGATTGTAGAACTCGTCCACACTATGACGGAGGAAAATTGTCGAGATTGAGAACCTTATCTGAAATTCAACCGAGGATAATTCAGTTGGTATTTAAGAACCGGTCCAGTTCTTCGACATAGCTGAGAACTTAACTGCCTCCTTTCCTGAAAGGTAAAGGTCTGTCATATGCAATGCATGATATAGATCAAGCAATGATGTTCTCAAAATAAATGAGATTGTGTTGTATGATGCATATATGCATGTATCATGATATATGGAAATGTAATGTTTTAGCTGGGGGAAATAAATCCCAGATAGCTGCTGGAGAATAGAGTTGGATTCTTCGTTTCCGCTGGGGATGACGAACGAAGATGATGGCGAGAAAAGACCTGCAGGAGAGAATAAATCCGTTGGGGAATAAACTGATGAGGAGATTACTCTGTGGGGAGGAGATGTTATGCTGAGGATTCCACTGATAACTTCCGTTGGGGACGAATTACCGTTGCTGGTGATACTGAATCCTGTTGGGGATTGAATTCCTGTTTATGAAAGGAAAGAACTCTGTTGGGGATGATCTTTCAGTTGCGACTTCACTGGGGATAACCTTTTAGGCTCTAATGGGGGATAATCCTTTGAGTTTTGATGGGGACAATCTTCCTTTGAACTCGGCTGGGGATATTCATTTTTATACTCCATCGGGGACGAACTTCCGGAGTCTACTGGGGATGATTCTTCAACTCCATTGGGGAAGCTTTTTCAGACTGCGCTGGGAAAATTTTAACTCCACTGGGGATATCTTGCATTCTGTCGGGGAATATTATTATACTCCGTTGGGGAATATTAGAACTACCGGGGACATTAAGCCTTTTTCAGTGCTGATGGTATATAAACTCTGCTTGGTGGAGAATATTACCGATTCATTCATTCACAGTTGCAAGTCTCAGCTGAGGAGAACTGTCATTACTGTCTTACTCTGCGGGGAGTGAAATTACCTTGGCCATATTCTTCAGCTGAATTTACCTTGTACCTGGCGGACAGAGCAACTGTACAGTTTGGACAATTCTTATTGCCCCTGTTTCTGATATTACCAGTAATCGTCTTTTGTTTTGCATGTAAACATTTATGAGCAGCAATTAATGTCAAGTGCATATATCAAAAACGAACATTGGACGTTCTTTGCAAAACAAAACAAATAAAAGAAAAATAGTTTAAAATTTCTTTGAAAATGAATTGTATTGATTTTAAAGTTTGGCCTGTAAATAGGCGTTTTCGTACAAGAGGCTGACGTCTTAGTTAGAGAACGCCTCCGAATAATAGAGTTTACACAATTTGTGAAAAACTAAACAAAACAGCTATGTGAATGATCCTGCTGGGTTCCAACTCTGCTATTGCCTTTATGTCCTCGAGCATCTCATCACTTTGCTACTTGGTTGAAGATGAATCAGATTGATTAGTGCCGTCCGAGCTTGATAGTCGATACCGAAGTCTGGATACACGGTGATCTAATGAGGCATAGTGTTACGCTTTGATCCCTAATTTTTGCCTGGACCGCCCTTTCGGGTTTTCAGTCCACCGGGATACCCTTTTTTGCCCAAGTCACCTTTTCAGGTTTTTGACTTGCCGGGTGTACAGATTTTTCATTTTCATCCCTTATTTTTGCCCGAACCCTTTTGGTTCACCGGGAAGCCCTTATTTTTGCCTAGGATAGTAGACCTAGCAGGTCGTTGATTATGCGTAGTATCTTTTCACTATGTCTGCATTGACGGGGTGAGGAAGGTCGTCACCATCCATGGTGGTTAGAATCATAGCTCCTCCTGAGAAAATGTTCTTAACCACAAATGGCCCTTCGTAAGTAGGGGTCCATTTGCCCCTGGGATCACCTTGAGGTAGAATAATGCGCTTGATAACCAGGTCCCCAACTTGATACTCTTGTCGTATAACTTTCTTGTTAAATGCATTGATCATCCGTTTTTGATACGTCTGACCATGACAAATAGCAGTAAGTCTCTTTTCGTCGATTAAGTTCAGCTGATCAAGCCGGGTCTAAATCCAGTCATCTTCGCTCAAACCTGCATCCTTCATAATCCGAAGAGAGGGTATCTGAACTTCAATGGGCAAGACTTCCTCCATACCATATACCAAGGAATAGGGTGTTGCCCCTGTTGACGTCCGTGCTGAGGTACGGTACCCATGGAGAGAAAATGGTAACATCTCGTGCCAATCTTTGTATGTCACTGTCATCTTCTGCACAATCTTCTTAATGTTCTTATTATCCGCTTCAACATCCCCATTCATCTTCGGCCGATAAGGAAAAGAGTTGTGATGATGTATCTTGAACTTCTTGCAGAGCTCAGTGATCATCTTGTTATTAAGATTTGTACCATTGTCCGTAATGATCCTCTCTGGTACACCGTATTGACATATCAGATTATGCGGAATGAACCGTGCCACGACGTTCTTGGTTACAGTAGCAAAGGAAGTTGCTTCAACCCACTTCATAAAGTAGTCAATAGCCACCAGGATGAAACGGTGCCCGTTGGATGCCGTAGGTCTGATCTCGCCGATCATATCAATGCCCCACATTGCAAAAGGCCACAGAGCTGTCAAGACGTTCAGAGGTACTAGAGGTATGTTCACCTTATCAGCATAAACCTGGCACTTATGACATGTCCGAGAATGCTGATAACAGTCGGCTTCCATAGTGGACCAGTAATATCCTTCCCGAAGGATTTTCTTTGCCATGGTGTGTCCACTGGAATGAGTTCCGAAAGTACCTTCATGTAACTCTGCCATGATTCTTTTTGCTTCGTTCTTATCCACACATTGCAGTACGGTTGAATCATTGTTACACTTGTAAAGAATGTCATTGTTGATGAAGAACTTTGCCACGAACCTTCTCAGAAACTTCTTGTCATTAACAGATGCACCCTCGGGGTATTCCTAAGCTTCAAGATACCTCTTCACCTCATGAAACCAGGGTTTATCTTCTACCTCTTCAGTCTCAATATCACAACAACGTGCGGGTTCGTCCAACCTTTCAATGATAATCCGGGGAGCTTCGTTATCCCAATTGACTTTGAACATAGAAGACATCGTAGCCAGCACGTCCGCCAAATGATTCTCCTCTCTTGGGAAGTGTTCAAAGGTTACTTCCTCGAAGTGGGGAAGTAACGTCAATACATACTCCTTGTAAGGAATAAGATTCGAGTGTTTTGTATCCCACTCGCCTTTGATCTGACTGATCACGAGAGCGGAATCTCCGAAGACACTTAGAAACTTAATCCTTAGGTCAATTGCTGCTCGAAGACCCATGATGCACGCTTCATACTCCGCCATATTGTTGGTGCAGTTGAAACATAGTCGGGCGGTGAACGGAGTATGAGAGCCTTTAGGAGATATGATCACGGTGCCAATGCCATTACCCAAAGCGTTTGAAGCTCCATCAAAGTACATAGACCATCATGATCCTTCCTCAGGTCCTTCATCCGGTCCAGGTGTCTCACAATCAGTTACCAACATGATATTCTCATCCGAAAATTCAAAGTTCATAGACTGGTAATCATCCACTGCCTAATGTGACAAATGGTCTGCCAACACACTTCTCTTGATTGCCTTTTGGGTCATATACTGGATGTTATACTTAGTCAAGATCATCTGCCATCTTGCTATTCTTTCGGACAAGGCAGGCTTCTCGAAGATATACTTGATTGGATCCATCTTTGATATCAATAAAGTAGTATGAGTCAGCATATACTGTCTCAGCCGGCGAGCAGTCCATGCCAAAGCGCAACAAGTTTTCTTGAGCAATGAGCATCGGGTCTCGCAGTCGGTAAACTTTTTGCTAAGGTAATAAATAACATGCTATTTTCGGCCAGACTCGTCATGCTGACCCAGCACACACCCCATTAAGTTGTCGAGTACTGTCAAGTATAGGATCAAAGGTCTCCCTTCAACTGGAGGCATCAAAATGGGTGGCTCTTGGAGATACTCTTTGATCCTTTCGAAAGCGGCCTGACATTCATCATTCCATCGTACCACTTGATCTTTCTTCAGTAACTTGAAGATTGGTTCACAAGTAGCAGTCAGGTGCGAGATGAATCGGGCAATGTAGTTCAGACGTCCCAGAAAGCCTCTGACTTCTTTCTCTGTTCGAGGAGCTGGAATTTCTTGTATAGCCTTCACCTTGGCAGGATCCGCTTGAATACCTTTATCGCTTACGACGAAACCTAGCAGCTTACCAGATCTCACCCCGAAGGTGCACTTGTTCGGGTTTAACCTCAGCTTGTACAACTTCAACCTGTCAAATAACTTCTGAAGGTGGTCAAGATGTTCTTCCCCAGTCTGGGATCTTGCAATCATGTCGTCGACGTATACCTCAATCTCGTGATGGATCATGTCATGAAACAAAGCAACCATGGCTCGCTAATACGTTGCCCCAACATTCTTCAATCCAAAAGGCATGACCTTGTAGAAAAAGGTACCCCATTGAGTAACAAAGGTTGTCTTATCCATGTCTTCAGGATCCATTTTAATTTGATTATAACCAGAGAAACCATCCATAAAGGAGAATACCTTATGCTGAGCGGTGTTGTCAACCAGAACGTCAATATGAGGAAGAGGGAAATCATCCTTGGGGCTTTCCCTGTTCAGATCCCTATAGTCAACATACATTCGAACCTTACCATCCTTCTTCGGCACTGGAACCACGTTGGCCACCCCTTGAGGGTAAGAAGTAACTGCTAGGAAACCGGCTTTAAACTGTTTCATAACCTCAGCCTTGATCTTCTCAGACATATCTGGGCGCATTCGGCGGACCTTCTGTTTCACGGGAGGACAATCTTCCTTGGTAGGTAATCGGTGAACCACAATATCGGTATCCAACCCAGGCATATCTTCATAAGACCAGGCAAAGATCTCAACATAGTCACACAACATTTGAATCAACCATTGTTTCACACTAAGCTCCAGATTTTCCCCGATATTGACCTCTTTCTTGTCTATCTCTGTACCCATATTTACTGATTCCATCGGCTCTTCGTGCGGCTGAATAGCCCTTTCTTCCTGAAGTAACAGTCTTGCAAGTTCACTAGGCACTTCGCAATCATCTTCACCTTCTTCTTCAGCTAAGTTGATCGGACTTTCGAAGTCATAACTGGTAGTAGTAGAGACGTTACCAGTGAGAACCAGAGTGGATGTAGACCTGTATATGTGAGTGTGTGTAAAATAGCTGTTTTGCAATATGTAATAAAATAAAAACAAGGAGCGCAAAACTTGAAATGCAAAAAGCATCCAATGCTTTTATTAATGATATATGTAGATGACACACATAAAGCCCTCACAAATGAAGCCACGGTACCCCGGGTAAGACATCGGGCCGTAAAGTTTAAAACATTATCTGTTACAGATACAAAACAAAAAGTATCATTACTGGGTGATAACAAAATCGGGCATAGAATCCTTCGCTGTCCAGTTGCTTAATCCACCATCATCAGTTAGGTACATCCAGCTGTTAATATTAAACTCTTCATCATCGTCATCCCCGATAGCATTCACCCCCACATCTTGTTTAGGCTTTTCTGGTACTCCGAACTCGATCTCCTTAGCATCAATCAAGTCCTATACCTTATTCTTCAAAACCCAACAATCATCCGCATCATGCCCCGGGCTATCAGAGTGAAAAGCACAGCGGGCATTAGGGTTGTACTTTGGTGATGTAGTGTTGGGATTCTGCGGGGCCTCCCTTAGAATCACTAGATTGGTTTTCAATAATTGTGGCAGAATCTGAGATAAAGTCATGTTGAGCTGAGTGAATTGTCTTCGAGGTTTCTCGGCCCTTGGCTGATTGTTGCGCTGAGGAGCACCAGCAGGTCTTGAAATAACAACCGCATTAACAGCTTGGCAGCGTTCAGGTCTATTCTGGCTTTTCAAACTGTAAACAGCACTGGACTCCTTCTTAAAAGGCTTCTTCTTAGTGCCTGATGAAGCACCCTTCTGTATTTTACCGGACTTAATACCAGCCTCAATCCTTTCCCCGGTCATAATCAGCTCCGTAAACCCGGACGAAGAACTTCCAATCAGATGGTTGAAATACGGACCAGACAAGGTCCCCAGAAACATATCAACTAACTCCCTATCAGCCAAGGGTGGTTGCACTCTTCCAGCAAGGTCCCTCCACTTCTGAGCATAATCTTTGAAACCTTCGCTCGCACCCATAGACATACTCTGGAGTTGGGTACGCGTGGGAGCAAGGTCAACATTGTATTGGTACTGCTTGTAGAAAGCAGCAGCCAAATCTTCCCAACTACGGATACTGGCTCCTTCTAGCTGGTAAAACCATTCAAGCTGAGTCCCTGAGAGACTGTCTTAAAAGAAGTGGATCCATAGGTTCTTATCAGCGGTGTATGGCTGAATCTTCCTAACATACGACCGGAGGTGCAGTTTCGGGCAAGAAACTCCGTCGTATTTAACAAAGGCTGGTGCTTTGAACTTGTGGGGAATCACCACCCCAGATGACAGACCTAAATCACCAAATTCCAGACCAGACACTTTCTGTACTTCCATCGCACTCAACCGGTCTTCCAGTTGCTTGTATCTATCCTCAGCCGGAGGATACTGGTCTTCGTCAAAGTCCGTCTCGTTGTCTGAAACCACAGGGCTAGGAGCCCTCCTTTCTTCCTGACTATCTGTCCCTCCAGATGAGATGGTCAAATCAACTTCTCTTGTAGCCTGTTTCCAAAACTGTGGCCCATGTTAAACCGGACCGTCTTCTTCTTCTTCTTCTTCTTCTTCTTCTTCTTCTTCTTCTTCTTCTTCTTCTTCTCTTTCAAGATAAGGGCCTTCAGATCTTGCTGACCCTTAGCCAAATTCATGAACAATTCCTAAAACTGGGCGTTTTGAGCCTGCAGAGCCTTGATTGCTTGCTCAGTTGATGGTTCAGAAGACATGATGCTGAAATAAACAGCGAAGAAGATGAGAAAACCTATAAGGGTACCTGTTATGAGGTGCATGGAATGAAATGCGTATGATATGATTTCAAAGACGTCGAGAGATTCAAATTCGTAAATAAGAAATGAAACACACTTTTATTAGATAAACTTGAAATTCAAATTGTTCAACAAATGCCCTCAAGGCGTTACAATAAAGGAAATACTGGAAAGTAAATAAAAAATGGAAATAATCAAAGGACATCAACGCTCCCATGGTCGTTTGCCTTTAGTGCTGACATAGTCATTGATGATATGCTCCCTCTCCAGCTGCCTTGTCAACTTCTGGATCTTTCGCTCTTGCTCATGATACTTTTCTCTATAAGTATCCTGCTCTTCCCTTAGCTGCATCCAGGACCTCTTCAATGCCCCAATGTCAGTAGGCATGTAAGGGTGTAAGATAGTAGGAGGAACCCCTTCCTCATCAGCAACTTCAACAATAATAGGCAAGACGGCTTCATAGGGCATTCCCAGCTTTTGGGCACGTATGCGAACCCATCGGAGATATGGTTCCATTGGTAGAGAAGTCTTCGCACCCAGCTCGTATGGATCAGATCTGTGTACTTTATCCCAAGCCCTTATGAATCTGCGGCGTTGCTCGTCACTATCCCCTTGGAAATCAAAGATTATACTAGGCATTAGCAGCTCATGAGGTCCTTCCCCTCTGGCTCGCCCAAACTGACGTAAGGCCAAGCATGAATTGTAAGTAATTCCTCCATTGGTTCCGATCAGTGGAACATTGGGGTATTCCCCACATCGATCAATAATGGCCACCTCGTCCATACCCTTAATAGTCCAAATGATGTCATTGTGAGAGAGAGAGACATAACCCTGTAAGCCTAGCCCATGCCTTCCTTGTTCTTTAAAACTGATTTGGGGAGGTGAGAAATAAACCACCTCGCCAATAACGAAGCACTGCACATCAAGGTTCCCCGCCTCCGAGCAGTACGGGCATAAAGCTGATGAAGAATGTCACCCAAGAGAGTGGGTACAGGATTACCAGAGATGAAGATTTTTATCGCATTCATGTCGACGAAAGCATCAGAGTTAGGAAACAATATCAAACCATATATCAGAAGATCCAGAATATCTTCGAATGCCTGGAAGTCTAGACTGTCCCAGAACTGATTAGCTTTACCAACCAAGAATTTAGTCAAGAAACCCTTTGCTCCACTACGAGTTTCCCAAATAACCATTACCTCAGCCTTTGTCAGATGAAGGGCTGAAGCAATCTCTTCCAGCCTAAGGATCTTCTCCCAACCTGTAAACGGGGTTTGCTCCAGAATAGAGATACCAAGCATATCGGAGAACTCTTCCAAGGTAGGGACCAACTGGTAGTCCTGAAAAGTAAAGAAATGGTACATTGGATCAAAGAACTGGACTAGGACACTCATCATCTGCTCGTCCAATTTGGAAGTGACCAAACTGAGAAGATGCCCATGTCTTCTGATGAAGGAGGTAGTATCAGACATCTTTGCAACTAATTCTTTAAGCATAGTGGGAACCTGGACAAAGTTGATCCGGATGGTGTTCCTACGCATGGGTGCCATGACCTATAAAACAGAACAAAGATGAATCCCTTCTGTCTTTGAAATAGGTTAGTCCAATGCAAGATGTATGCAATGTCATGATGTCATTATGTCATGATATAAATCACACCACAAGTATCCACAAATAGCAAACATGGTAAAGGCACACAAGTCACACAGTGAGCCCTTAGATTTCAGGCTGGCAGGGAGCTTAGGTACTACCCTCTTTCAGTTCAGTTGGTTCAAACCTGTCCTAAAAATAGTAACCGGGTTCTAGAGGATCTCAATATCACTGACTACCCTCGATCGGTCATAATTCCAGTTTAGCAACCATTTCTTGCGGTCGGAATCATCGCGAGAGTTTAGTCTCAATGAGTGTAGCATACTGCTACTTTTCTATGGCCAAGTTGGTCAATTTAAAGGTTCTAAGGTCAGTTGGTGCTTAATGACCCCTTAGTAGACCCATATTCTCCTCGTTGCGCCACAAGGGATATCGGTACATACTAAAGTGCCACACCAACGTAGCTACTACTTCAACCGTATCAGTCTACGCCATACAGTTCCTTCACAGTTTATTGCTACTTACCTAAAGGGTATCCCTCAGATCCAGGTTAGGATCTATAGTAACTCCGATACAAGCCCACAAATGTAAAGCATACAAGTCAATCAATTGAAAACAATATGAACGATTCCTAAGGTACACCCCACTTATTAAGCGTCCCCAGCAGAGTCGCCAGTTCTGTGATACGGTGGGAAAGAACTGACTGTTTTTTGGAATGCTGGTTTGCGTTTTGCGTTTCTTTTTGCAAAATGTCGTAGTAAGCAAGAGTCGCCACCAAATTTTATTTTATCCAACAAGGAAAGGAAAAAAGCACAGAAAAATTCCTTTTTCGAGATATTTCTCGGGTTCGGGGGGTAGATTATAGAAAGGGAAGGTGTTAGCACCCTTTCTATCCGTGGTTATCCACGGGCTCTTAGGTACTTGCTCATATTGTTTTCAAAATTGCTTTCTTTGTGCTTGTGGGTTTGAAAAAGTTTTTGTTTTGAAACTTCGATTTAACTTTTGCTTCTGTCCTTAAGAGTATATGAAGTGTTTTTGAAAATTTTGCTCGAAAAAAGTGTAAGTGTGGAAAATATTTTGTTTTTTGAAAGAGCAAGTACTTAAGAACCATCTACCTACTCGAAAAGGAATCGTTCTATGCTATCTTCTTTTAGACAATGCTATCCTACTATTGATGAGTAGGTAGCCCCATCGTTGGAGTTTGAGGGTCAATTCGAATTTAGGGACTTACGGTCACTAAAGCAATGTTAGGACGCCTTAGCGGTAACCCTAATGTCTTAGATCATTTTTTTAGGCAACAATATCCGAGACAACCTTTCGAGGCGACTATGATCTTTAGACAAGGAGGGCGACCTCTAAGGTGACCTATACTCAATGACCGCGTACGAAGGCAACCAAGTGGGGTGTACCCTAAGAGTGCGCATGTGCGAGTGTATCATTTTCAGTTAATTTTATCTTTGTACATGTTAATGGTGATCTATGTTGATTTTAGGTTAAAACATTATGTCTTGTCATGCATCCCTATTATCAAACATCTAACAGTTATATTTTGCGGAAAATAAATTGCGGAAATTAAATTACAAGGCGTCGGGTATTTACATCGCCAAAAGCAACCCTTTGAAATTTAAATACGGAAAAATAAATAAAGCAATAAAAATAATTAAATAGTCCTAATTATCTATTACATTCCGGGAACAAGTACAATATTGAATAAATAGACCGCGTGCGGAAAATTAAATCGAGTGCGAGTAGGGTTTTGACCCTTTGTTATTTAAAGAAAAGATTTTTTTTGTTTGTTTTTGAATTAAGAAAGAAATTATCTAAGTTAATATTAAATTAATTAATTAATTAATGAAAATAAATATTTTTTGGATTTTTGGTATTTAAAGAAATAAAATAAAATTAATTAATGTTAGTAAAAACCTAATTAAGTCTAATTAGTTTTAATTATTTACAAAGAAATATATTAAAGTTAATTCTAATTAATGGCCTAAATTAATTAATAGATTTGTTAATAAAAAATAAAATACTAAAATTTAATTTAATATAGAAAATATTTTTTGGTTTTAATTTTATAAAGAAAAAAAATTGATTGGTTAGTTATTAAATAGAAATAATAAATAAATAATTAAAACAAAATAAATAAAAGTATATAAAGAGAGGAGTATGGGCCTGTTTTGGGGGTCATAATAGCAATTCTATGGCCCATTAAGCACTGGCCTGGTTGACCTCTGAGATTCCCTGCGTGCATGTTGACTTGGTCTATGGTAGACCATCAGTTTCTGGCCACCAGATTTGGCCTGTGGCCATCTGGCCATCAGATGCTTGAGGATGTATGATAGGCATCACGCTTGGATTTGTACCTGATTATATGAAAAACAATAATATCAAAGAAGTGGAGGACCTGGGATTCGAACCCAGGTCCTGTACGTGACTGCCATCTCTCTTTACCACTAGGCCATTCGCTTCAGTTGTTAATGATATATGAATAAAATATAATATGTTAAACGAATTAATATGCCAGCAAACAACAAAAATACGCGCGCGGTTTTTGAATTGGCCATTGGGGTATCGACACGTCTCTGTCTTCTTCCTCACGTTCGTGGCTAAAACTCTGTAACATCTATAGCCACGGACAACGCTTGTCACTAAAGGTCACGTATACCTATAATCCACTGTGAGCCATGGAAATGAAATCTAAGGGCATGGTTGTGCTTGTCTCATCATCCCGGTCACAACCATGCCCTTCTCGACAACCAATTTTTCCTGAAAGAGAAATACCCAAAAACAAACCACGAAACCCTAGCTATGGTACATGGCTTTTCAAGTCAGATAAATAAAATTAACTAATGCCAAAAGCTTTGAAATCTCATGAGGATCACAAATATATCAATGATTTGCCAGAATGATGCAAGAATAGAGAGCTATGATTTCGAATATAGGGCTAAGAAATATGATACTTACAGCGTGTTTGGGCGTGTATGGGAGCTTGCTTTGGGTTGGTTTCAACTCAGTGAACCTCCAGGAATCGATTGAGATCGTTCTTGGCTTATGAAAACACCTCTAGACACAATTTTGATTTCAAATTTTTACCACTTTTTTCAAGTTTTGTTTTGCTTATTCTCACAGCCTCTAACCCATATTTCGTGTCCTTTGGCTTTTATATGTATCATGGAATGCATTAGGTCAAGAATCATGAATCTAATCTCTCTAAATCAATGCACCCATATTTGATTTGATTCACTTTTGAAAACTTGCCAAATTTGTCAAAAAACCATCCTTTTGCACATGATCTTGTGTGATACGAATTTGATGATGATATTGATGAGAATCCTATCCTGAAAATAGCAAAAAATCTCATGTAATCAAAGTTTGAGATTTTATTTGATTTAATTTGATTTAAAATGAAATAATTCAATAAAAAAATCAAATAAAATAATAAAAATTGATAAATGGACACATGGCTGAAGCTAGGACATGTGGACAATGATGCAAGCTCAAATCAAGTGGAAAAGAATGGGCCCATTTGACAAAATTTGAAGTTTTGGGGATAGTTGACTTTTGGCAATTTTGCAAAAATGTCCAACTTCAACAATGCATAACTTGTTCAATTTTGAACTTTTGGAAGTGTTCTTGGACTTTTTAGAAATCTTGAGATGTCCTCTAACCAAACCTTTTGGTATCATCGCATTTTGATATTCCATGCTCAAGTTATAAGCTTTGGCAAAAAATGTGTTTTTGTTGACTTTCAAAAATGACCTATAATGTCCAAATTTATAACTTCTTGTGAGTGCATTTTATGATCTTGGGGTATGAATATGGATTGTAGGAAATTTCATCCTCTTCAAAATGAGCTTTGGATGGGTCATTTATCATAAAGTATGAGAATGTTATGCTTGGTCAAAGTTGAGTTGACTTTTCCTACAAAACCCTAATTTAGCAACTTTTGAGTCTTGATGAATTTTGAGCAATCCTTGATGAATCATGATCAACCCTTGATCAAATGATGAAATATCCTTCAAAATGAGAATGTGTGCAAAAAATCTTGAAGTTTGACTACTTGTAGGTCACAATTGACTTTTGCCTTAGCACAATCGACTTTTGGACCCTTGAGCAATTGACTGAGCAAACTTCCTCTACAAGGCTTGAAATTTGACATGGATGATATTGAGAGCATATTAGGACAATGGAGAGCACTTGAGGTCATTTGGACTCAAGGATCTTGATGCAACACAAAACCTTAATTTGGGGTTGACTGCCTTAGGAGATGACTTGTCTGACCCACTCATGAGCAAACTTGAGCAACTTGGGGATTTTTCCTTGCAATGTTTTGAGAAATATGAGAGGGAAAATTTTGGGGTACAACAGATAGCAAAGAGATTTTATTCGAGAAGATTATGATTCCTGTTGTTCCAATTGAAGATGTTGCCATTATAACCATTTCCTCAAATCCTTCCAAGGTTTCCTCGAGAAGACCAGTTAGGATTACATCTGCTCCAAGAATTGCTTCGCTGATAATCACTGTTCCTGGTCCTGTCCCATATGTCTCGGACAAAGCTATCCCATGGAATTATGGTGCCGATGTGTACTATCATGGCATCAAACAAGATCTGAAAGATGAAGAGGTTGATCCTGATATTGATAACATTGTCGGTACTAGCAAAATCACCCGAAGTGGAAGGGTCTTCTCTCCCGAGATTTCCCCTAAGACTATCAACAAGCCAATTGTCATTTAATCTGCTGTTCCTGCTAGTACATCAACTACTGTTCCTATTCGTACTCCAGTTATTACCCCTGTCGGTGAATCGTCTAATACCCACAGCAAAGAGGTTGTAGGTGAGCCTGCCCAGACGAAGGCACCTAAGAAAATTGTTGTGGAAGCCTCTAAGCAAGAAATAGAGGAAATACTGAAAATCATTAAGAAGAGCGACTACAATGTGGTTGAGCAGCTGGGGTAGACCCCATCAAAAATATCCATGTTGTCTCTGCTATTGTGTTCCGAAGCCCATACAAAGGCTTTGATTGCATTTCTTACGACTGCATATGTGCCGCAGGAGACTTCAGCTGATCAGTTCAAAGATTGTGTGGCCAGCCTGACTGCTGATAATGGGCTGGGTTTTTCAGATGCAAATTTAACACCAAAGGGAAGGAAGCATAATGATGCTCTGCATGTCTCGATTGAATGTAGGGGCACCACTATGGCTCATATGCTGGTAGATATCGGGTCTTCACTAAATGTTCTGCCGAAGAAGGCGTTGGACGGGTTGGATTGTGAGGGTTTGACTCTAAAGCCTAGTAACATTGTGGTAAGGGCTTTTGACGGATCGGAGAGAATGGTGCACGGGGAGGTGGATATCCCTGTCAAAGTGGGTTCTCAGACTTTTGGGTCAACATTCTATGTGATATATATCAGGTCATCATATTCTTGTTTGCTGGGTCGTCCTTGGATCCACGAGGCTGAGGCAGTTACTTCCACACTCCACCAAATGCTGAAATATACGGTGAAAGGAAAGATTGTCATGGTGCAGGGTGAAGAGGAGTATATGGCGAGCCACCTCAATTCCTTCCGATATGTAGAGATGGACGAGGAATTCATAGAAACTCCTTGTCAGAATTTCGAAGAGGTCCCTCAGATCTTGGCGTCAACTGAAACTACTACCAACAAACCTCCTTTGAAGATGGCTTCTCTCAAGGACGCCAGGGCCGTGGTTGAAGAAGGTGGGTGTGCTAATTGGGGTCAGCTCCCTGATTTCACTCAGAAAACTGAAAAATTTGGTTTGGGATTTACTATAGGGGCTCAAAGGGCTGTTAGACACACTCGGGCTGGAAGACCTCCCCTACACATCAGCAATCGGGGAATCAATGCCATTGAAGATAGTGAAGAGGACTCAGAAATTGACAGTTGGATCTACCTGTGATACGGTGGGAGAGAACTGACTGTTTTTTTGGAATGCTGGTTTGTGTTTTGCGTTTGTTTTCGCAAAATGTCGCGGTAAACAAGAGTCGCCACCGTCTTTTATTTTATCCAACAAGGAAAGGAAAAAAGCACAGAAAAATTCCTTTTTCGAGATGTTTCTCGGGTCCAGGGGGTAGATTATAGAAAGGGAAGGTGTTATCACCCTTTCTATCCGTGGTTATCCACGGGCTCTTAGGTACTTGCTCAAAGTGTTTTCAAAAATTTCTTTTCTTCGTGTTTGTGGGTTTGAAAGAAGTTTTTGTTTGAAATGTGTAAGTGCGAAATTTTTTTATTTTGTTTTAAAAGGAGCAAGTACTTAAGAACCATCTACCTACTCGAAAAAGGAATCAATCTGTGCTAATGTCCTTTAGGCAATGCTATCCCACTATTGATGAGTAGGTAGCATTGCCGTTGGAGTTTTAAGGGTCAATTCGATTAAGGGACATGTGGTCACTAAAGCAATGTTAGGACGCCTTAGCGGTAACCCTAATATCTTAGATCATTTTTCCAAGGCAACCGTTTCGAGGCAACTATGATCTTTGGACAAGAGGGCGACCTCTAAAACTTCCTATACTCAATGACCACGTTCGAAGGAAACCAAGTGAGGTGTACCCTAAGAGTGCACATGTGCGAGTGTGCCGTTTTCAGTTTATTTGTCTTTTGTACATGTCAACGGTGAGCTATGTTGATTTTAAGTTCATACATTCGATCTTGTCATGCATTCCCTATTACCAAACATCTAACAGTTTATAGATTGCGGAAATTAAATTGCGGAAATTAAATCTAACTATTACAAGGCGTCGGGTATTTACATCGCCAAAAACAACCCTTGAAATTAAAATGCTGAAAATAAATAAAGCGATAAAATAATTAAAGTCCTAATTAAAGCTATTACATTCCGGGAAACAATTACATCAATATCATAAATGGATCGCATGCGGGAAAATTAAATCGGGCGCATTTTTTAGGGTTTTGACCCTTTTTTGAAAGAAAGCATTTTTGGTTATTTTTTTGAATTAAAAGAAATTAAATCCAAGTTAATTGAATAAATAAATTAATTAATTAAGAAAAAGATATTTTTGGATTTTTGGATATTTAAAGAAATAAAATAAATATGATTTAAAGTTAGTAAAACCTAATTATCTAAATTAATTTTAATTATTGCAAAAATATTAAAAGTTATACCTAATTAAAACTAAATTAATTAAATTAATATTTATTTACAAAAATAAAGTGCTGAGTTTAATTTTAATAAATAAAAAATATTTTTTTAGTTTTGATTTTATGAGGAAAAAATTTAATTGGTTAATTGAATAATAAAATGATAATAATAAACAATGAATAAAAGAAAGAAAGAAAAAGAAATAACCAAGGGGGGTGTTGGGCCTGATCAGGGGTGAAAATTGCAATTTCTTGGCCCAACAGGCGCAAGCCTGTATTGACTTTCCATGATTCCACTCACATTGGTTGACTAGGGCGTACAATGGACTTTCATTCTGGGCCACCAGATCTGGCCTGGGGCCATCTGGCAGGCATCTGGGGGATGGTGTATGATGGACCACACTTGCTGAAGCGCGTTGGATTTCCTGAAGAAAAATAATAACATGCAAATATGGGGACCTGGGATTCGAACCCAGGTCCCATGAGTCACTGAACAATGCGCTTACCACCACACCACTGCGTCTTAATTGTTAGTGGAATGGGCAGTAATCATTATATTGGGAAAACAAACAATATGCTGAAAAATAAAAAAATAAGCGCGAAATATGAATGACCCAATTGGAACAGGCCACGTCTTTGTCTTCTTCGCTGGACCTGGTTCTTTTTCCTGCGGATTTACATCCGCAGCTAAATCCATAGCTGCATCATAGAATTAGTTCTAGGCTATAAAAATACCAACCAAGACCATAATCATGATCGTCTCTTCCTCCTGAACACATCTATGTCCATAAATGGCCTTGATTTCACCTGTAGAGAAAATGCCCAAAAATGAATACCAAGAACCCTAGAATCGGCTAGGGGGTTACAGGCCATGAAAATGAAATTCAATAATGCAAAAAGCTTCTAAATGAAACGAAAAGCATGAATATGCAAAGATTTGGTTCAAAAGATGCAGAAATACGAAGTTGCAATTTCAAACACAGGGCGAGGTTTAGAGAGACTTACAACGCGATTCAGAGGGTATCAGAGCTTGTTAAGGATTGATTTTGCTTCAATGGATGTCCAGCAAGGGATTGGTGATGAGATTTGGCCTTGAAAACACCTCTATGTGCGATTTCAGTTTCAAGCTTTTCCACCTTTTTTTCTTCAAGTTTTGTTCTTATGATTTAGCAGCCTCCAGGTATCCAATTCGTGCCTCCTACCTTGTATATGTATAATGCATTGTATTAGGTCAAGTTTTGGACTTTGAATCTTTGTAAATCAATGCTTGAAGATATGGCTTGATCCTCCATTAAAATATTTCCAATTTTGTCCAAAAATCCAATATTTGTTCATGATATGGCTTGATTCGTATTTGATTATGTCCATGATGATATTTAAGACCTATATCAATCAAAAAGATTCCAAGTGACAATATTTGGATTTTATTTGGATTTAAATTGATTTAAAATGAATTAATTCAATAAAAATCAAATAAAATAGAAAAATCAATAAATAAACACAAGACTGAAGATAGGACACGTGTGTAGTGTGACAAGATCAAATCAAGTGGAAAAAAGTGGGTCCATTTGACAAAATTTGAAGTTTTGGGGATAGTTGACTTTTGGCAATTTTAGAAAAATCCTCAACTTCAACAATGCATAAGTTCTTCAATTCTGAACTTTTGGAGGTGTTCTTGGACTTTTTAGAAACCTTGAGATGTTCTCTAACCAACCCGTTTGGTCTCATCTCATTTTGATATTCCATTCTCAAGTTATAAGCTTTGAAAAAAAAGGTGTTTTTGTTGACTTTCAAAAATGACCTATAATGTCCAAATTTGTAAATTCTTGTGAGTGAATTTATTGATCTTGGGGTATGAAGATGCATTGTAGGAAATTTCATCCTATTGAAAATGAGCTTTGGATGGGTCATTTCTCATAAAGTATGAGAAAGTTATGCTTGGTCAAAGTTGAGTTGACTTTTCCTACAAAACCCTAATTTAGCAACTTTTGAGTATTGATGAACTTTGAGCAATCCTTGATGAATCATGATCAAACCTTGATCAAATGATGAAATATCCTTAAAAATGAGAATGTTGACAAAAAATATTGAAGTTTGACTGTATTTAGGTCACAGTTGACTTTTGCCTTATCATAGTCGATTTTTGGACCTCTTGAGCAATTGACTGACCAAACTTCCTCTGCAAGGCTTGGAATTTGGCATGGATGACCTTGAGAACATATTAGGACATTGGGGAGCACTTGAGGTCATTTGTATGCAAGGACCTTGAAGCAACACAAAACCCTAGTTTGAGGTTGACTGCCTTAGGTGATGACTTAACTGTCCAACTCCTGAGCAATCTTGAACCATTTGGAGATTCTTCTTGCAATGTCTTGAGAAATAAGAGAGGGAAAATTTTGGGGTAAAACACTACCCAACAACCAACGGTGGACCGAGTAATTGGACGGCTAGGGACTTCATACCTGTTTCTTTTATTCCGCAGTAATTGACTTATTTGTTTTAAGATTTGTAATAAACAACTTGAAACTTTACAGCCCGGTGCCTTGCCCGAGGCACCTTGGCTTTGCTTGTGAGGGCTATTATTTGTCATTTTATATATCATTAATAAAGCATTGGATGTTTTCTTGCATACAAATCTTGCGCTCCCTGTTTTTCTTTTCTGTTTTTCACTTTATCAAAACAACTATTCTCTTACACACACTCACGTATCATAATGCATATCCATATCCACTCTAGATCCCATTGATAACAGCTCTGATATTGCCATTTATGACTTCAAAAATCCGATCAACCAAGCCGAGGACGAAGGTGAGGATGATTGTGAGGTGCCTGGAGAACTTGCTAGACTGTTACAGCAGAAAGAAAGGGCCATACAACCCCATGATGAGCCGGTTGAGACAGTGAATTTGGGTACAGAGGAAGACATAAAGGAGGTTAAAATAGGTGCAAACCTGGGGCTTAGCATCAAACAGAGGTTGGTACAGATGCTACACGACTACGTTGAGATCTTCGCCTGGTCCTATGAAGACATGCCTGATTTGGACACTGATATTGTGGTACATCGCCTGCCGACCAAAGAAGACTGCTTGCCGGTTAAACATAAGGTCCGTCGTATGTGCCCTGAAATGTCAGAGAAGATCAAGGCAGAGGTCATGAAACAGTTCGACGCAAGATTCTTAGTTGTCACTTCCTATCCACAGTGGGTTGCCAATGTCGTTCTGGTACCTAAAAAGGACGGTAAGGTACGAATGTGTGTTGACTATAGAGATCTGAACAGGGCAAGCCCCAAGGATGACTTCCCGCTTCCTCACATTGATGTTCTGGTCGACAACACCGCACAACACAAAATCTTCTCCTTCATGGATGGTTTCTCTGGCTACAACCAAATCAAGATCACTCCTAAAGACATGGAGAAGACAAACTTCGTTACATAGTGGGGCACCTTCTGCTATAAGGTAATGCCTTTTGGGTTGAAGAACGCTGGGGAAACCTATCAGCGCGCCATGGTCGCTTTGTTCCATGATATGATTCACCATGAGATTGAAGTTTATGTTGATGACATGATAGCTAGGTCTCAGACTGAGGAAGAGCACCTTGATCATCTCCATAAGTTGTTCGACAGGTTGAAGACATACAAGTTGAGGTTTAATCCGAACAAGTGCACCTTCGGGTAAGGTCTGGTAAACTTCTGGGTTTCATTGTCAGTGACAAGGGTATTCAGGTAGACCTAGCGAAGGTAAAGGCCATACAAGAGATACCGGCTCCCCGCACAGAGAAAGAGGTTAGAGGTTTCTTGGGACGTCTGAATTACATCGCCAGGTTCATTTCACATCTGACTGCTACTTGTGATCCAATCTTCAAACTTCTGAAGAAAGATCAAGTGGAAAAATGGAATGATGAATGCCAGACCGCTTTCGAAAGAATCAAAGAATACCTTCAAGAACCACCAATTCTGATGCCTCTAGTGGAAGGAAGACCTTTGATATTATATTTGATTGTGCTAGACAATTTAATGGGGTGTGTGCTGGGGCAGCATGACGAGTCTGGTCGAAAAGAGCATGCAATTTATTACCTTAGCAAAAAGTTTACCGAATGTGAGACACGATACTCATTGCTCGAGAAAACTTGATGTGCTTTGGCATGGGCTTCTCGCCGACTGAGACAGTATATGCTGACTCACACTAGCTTGTTGATATCGAAGATGGATCCGATCAAGTATATTTTCAAGAAGCCCACTCTCTCCGGAAGGATAGAAAGATGGAAAATGATCTTAACCGAGTACGACATATAATATACAACCCAAAAAGCAATCAAGGGGAGTGTATTGACCAATCGTTTGGCTCATCAGGCCGTGGATGACTACCAGTCTATGAATTTTGAGTTCTCGGATGAGAATATTATGTTGGTGACTAACTACGAAGAACCTGGACCGGATGAAGGACCCGAGGAGGGATCCCAATGGTATATGTATTTTGATGGAGCCTCGAACGCGCTGGGTAACGACATTGGCGCTATAATCATATCTCCCAAGGGCTGTCATACTCCGTTCACCGCCCGATTATGTTTCAACTGCACCAACAACATGGCGGAGTATGAAGCATGTATCATGGGTCTTCGAGCTGCTATTGACCTAATGATCAAGTTCTTGAGTGTATTCGGAGATTCTGCTTGGTAATAAGTCATATTAAAGGCGAGTGGGATACGAAGCACCCTAATCTCATCCCGTACAAAGAATATGTACTGACATTGCTCCCACACTTTGAGGAGGTAACCTTTGAACATTTCCCACGAGAAGCGAACCAGTTAGCGGACGCGCTAGCTACCATGTCTTCTATGTTCAAGGTTAGGTGGGACAATGAAGCTCCCCATATTACCATTGAGAGGTTGGATGAACCCACACACTGCTGTGAGATTGATACCAAAGAAGTGGCAGACAAACCCTGGTTTCACGAAGTCAAAAGGTATCTCGAGGCTCAGGAATATCCCGAAAGGGCATCTGTTAATGATAAGAAGTTTCTGAGAAGGTTCGCTGCAAAATTCTTCCTCAGTAATGGAATCCTCTATAAACACAACCATGACTCCACACTACTACGATGTGTAGACAAAAGTGAAGCAGAGAGGATCATGACAGATTTACATGAAGGCACCTTCAGAACCCATTCTAGTGGACACACCATGGCTAAGAAGATCCTACAGGAAGGATACTACTGGTCCACTATGGAAGCCGACTGTTATCAGCACTCTCGAACCTGTCATAAATGTCAAATCTACGCTGATAAGGTGCACGTACCACCGGTCCCCTTAAATGTCCTGACAGCTCCTTGGCCCTTTGCGATGTGAGGCATCGACATGATCGGCGATATCAGACCTACTGCTTCTAACGGGCATCGTTTAATTCTGGTAGCAATTGATTACTTCACGAAGTGGGTTGAGGCAGCTTCCTTTTCTACAATTACTAAGAACGTCGTGGCGCGGTTTATCCGACACAATCTGATCTGTCGATATGGTGTGCCAAAGAGGATTATTACTGACAATGGTACGAATCTCAATAACACAATGATCACCAAGCTCTGTAAACGGTTCAAGATACAACATAATAACTCTTCTCCCTATCGGCCGAAGATGAATGGCGCAGTTGAAGCAGCTAACAAGAATATCAAGAAGATTGTGCAGAAGATGACAGTGACATATAAAGACTGGCATGAGATGTTACCATTTGCCCTTCATGGGTACCGTACCTCAGCATGGACATCGACAGGGGAAACACCCTACTCTCTGGTATATGGCATGGAGGCGGTCCTACCCATCGAAGTCCATATGCTCTCTCTCAGGATTATGAAGGATGCGGGTTTGAACAAGGACGACTGGATCCAAACCCGACTTGATCAGTTAAATCTAATCGATGAAAATAGACTTACTTCTATCTTCCATGTTCAAACGTATCAAAAGCGAATGATCAAGGCTTTTAATAAGAAATTCAAGCATCAAGAATATCAAGTCGGGGATCTAGTGATCAAACGCATCATACTGCTGCAAGGTGATCCCAGGGGCAAATGTACCCCCACGTACGAAGGACCATTTTTGGTTAAGAATATTTTCTCGGGAGGAGCTATGATTCTAACCACCATGGATGGTGACGATCTTCCTCACCCTGTCAATGCAGACATAGTGAAAAGATACTACGCATAATCAAAGACCCGCTAGGTCGACTGGCCTAGGCAAAAATAAGGGCTTCCCGGTGAACCAAAAGGGTTCGGGCAAAAGTAAGGGATGAAGATGAAAAAATCTGTACACCCGGCAAGTCGAAAACCCTAAAGGGAGGCTTGGGCAAAAAAGGGTATCCCGGTGGATTGAAAACCCGAAAGGGCAATCCAGGCAAAAGTTAGGGATTGAAGCGTATCACTATGTCTCATTGGATCATCTTTCGACCAGATTTCGGTATCGACTATCAAGCTCGGACGGTGCCAACCAATATGATCAACCTTCGGCCAAGTATCAAAGTGATGAGACGCTTGAAGATATAAAGGCAATAGTAGAGTCGGAACCCAATGGGATCGTTTCACATAGCTGTTTTTCTTTCTTTTACACAAATTGTATAAATACTATCTTCCGACAGCGTTCTCTTACTAGGACATCAGCCTCTTTGTACAAAACGCCTATTACAGGCCAACTTCAAAAAATTAATACAAGTCATTTTCACAAAACTTCAATTTGTTTTTTTTTCTTTTTCTGTTTTGTTTTGCAAGAATGTCCAACGATTTATTTTTGATGTATGCATTTGAAAATGATTACTGCTCATAAATATTTACATAAGAAATAAAAGACAGTTACTCGTAATTCCAGAAACAGGGAAAAACAAGAAGTGCCAAACCCTACAGTTACTCTGCCCATCAGGTATTGGATAGAGTCAGCTTTAGAACACAATCACGGGTACATACACTCCCCATAGAGCAAAAGTATTCAAAGGCATTGATGTCAGCTTTCCCGAAACAAGACATAACTATCCCCAACCAAGGTTCATAATCGCGGGCGAGTCAGTAAATTTCATCCCCCAAGCGGAGTTTATTTCTCCGACAGAGCTCGTCATCTCCAGTAACGAAATTTCATCCCCAGCTAAGTTTATTCCTCCAAATCGGCGGGTCTACTAACATAGTATCTCTTCCTCCTAAGTTTGTTCCCCGCAGAGTTTATTCTCCAACATCTCTTCCCGACAGAATATTTACAAATCTCCAGCAACCGTCAAGGATTTATTTTCCCAAGACGCGAGCATACCCCGATAGCATTTCATGAACATACATTATGACATACGCATACATATCATATACAGCATAATCTCATTTACTTTGAGAACATCATCTCACCCTACATTTCATGCATCGCATATAACTAACCCTGATATCTTTTCAGGAAAAAAAGGATTAGCTTCAACAAATTCAACAGTTATACAGATCACATCTACAGACGACCAATGGAAACTCAGTTCCCGAAGTCAAACGGGTCAACTAATCGATTCTATCACTTCGAAGTAACCCTACGACCCAGGTTCCTTCTCACAGCCCTACTATCTAAGCTTTCATATCGAAGTAACCCTACTATCCAGGTTCCTTCTTACAGCCCCACTATCTAGGCTTTCATATCGAAGTAACCCTACTATCCAGGCTTTCATATCGAAGTAACCCTACTATCCAGGTTCCTTCTCATAGCCCTACTATCCAGGCTTTCATATCTAAGTAACCCTACTACCCAGGTTCCTTCTCACAATCCTACTATCCAGGCTTTCATATCGAAGTAACCCTACTATCGAGGTTCCTTCTCACAGCCTTACTATCCAGGTTTTCTTATCGAAGTAACCCTACTACCCAGGTTCCTTCTCACAGCCCTGCTATCCAGGCTTTCATATCGAAGTAACCCTACTATCCAGGTTCCTTCTCATAGCCCTACTATGCAGGCTTTCATATTGAAGTAACCCTACTATCCAGGTTCCTTCTCACAGCCCTACTATCCAGGCTTTCATATCGAAGTAACCCTACTACCCAGGTTCCTTCTCACAGCCCTACTATCCAGGCTTTCATATCGAAGTAACCCTACTACCCAGATTCCTTCTCACAGCCCTACTATCCAGGCTTTCATATTGAAGTAACCCTACTACCCAGGTTCCTTCTCACAGCCCTACTATCCAGGATTTCATATCGAAGTAACCCTACTATCCAGGTTCCTTCTCATAGCCCTACTATCCAGGCTTTCATATCGAAGTAACCCTACTGTCAAGGTTCCTTCTTATAACCTTACTATCCGGGTTCCTTCTCTCTTATCTCCAGACAGCAGTCCACAACACTGTAGAACCTGGACCTAATCAAACACGATTAGTTTCGCATTTCCCCAGTAAGTCGCGGTGCAGCATATACCCTGACCAGATATGCAGTTCACTTCCGCTTCCTCAAGCGGAGTTATCCCCTAGTAGTGTAACGGATAACTGAAGCTCCTAAAATTCTATATCTCCCAAGACAGATACCAACGTTCCTCAGCAGATTCCTTATCAACAACGGTAACAGGAACTCTCACCGAAGGAATGTCTCAGGAAATCAACATTCTCTAGATGGCATCCTTAAGCCCATCTCCTACAATTCTCCATCGCATCCAGGATGGCATCTTTAAGCCCATATCCGACAATATTCTATCATCAACCTCCAAATGGCATCTATAATCCCATTCTCGATATCACCAAATCAAGTGCCACTTCATGCGAGTGCAAATTTCTGGGCACTCCAGTGTTCAATCATCTCCCACCTTCAGATCACGAAAGGCAGACGAGCCAATCTACATCCTCAGGTTTAAGAAGATTGAACAGGGAAGCGTTGTACCCCAAAATTTTCCCTCTCATTTTTACTCAATACATGCTCCTAGAGATCCTCAAGTTGCTCAAGTTTGCCCAAGAGTTGACCAGACAAACTCCCTCCTAAGACAGTGTACCTCAAATTAGGGTTTCCATTTTCATCAAGATGGGTGAACCATAAAGGCCTCATATGCTCTCCATGGTCTTAATATGTTCTCAAGACCCTACATGTCAAGTTTCTTGCCTTGCACAAGAAGTTTTCTCAGTCAACTGCTCAGATGCTTGAGAATCGATTGTATTAGGTCAAAAGTCAACTGTGACCCACATACAGTCAAACTTCAAGATTTTTGGTCAACATTAATAATTTGAAGTGAATTTCATCATTTGATCAAGGTTTGATCATGATTCCTCAAATAATACTCCAAATTCATCAAAACCCAAAAGTTGCTAAATTAGGGTTTCTTAGTAAAAGTCAACCCAACTTTGACCAAGAATAACTTCCACATGCTTTATCAACATTTTTCCATCCAAGGCTCATTTTGAAGAGGATGCAATTCCCTGCAATTCATATTCATCCGACAAGTTCAAAATTTGCATTCATAAAAAGATATGAATTTCTATATTATGGGTCCTTTTGAAAAGTCAACAAAAACACCTTTTGTGTCAAAGCTTCTTACATGAACATGGAAGACTCAATTGAGATGAGACCAAAAGGGTTGCTTAGGTTACATCCTAAAATTTCTAAAAAGTCCAAGAATACCTCTCTAGGGTTAAAATTGGAAGAGATATTCCTTGTCAAAGTTGACCCTTTTTGCAAAATTGCTAAAAGTCAAATGTGCTCAAAAATGCATTTTTTGCTAAATGGGCCTAACTTTTTATGCTTGCACCTCACTTATAATGTGGTCCACGACTCAAATATTCACCCACACATTATTTTCTTCATTTTTCAATTTATTTTGATTTTTTATTAATTAAAAATTGAATTAAATCAAATAATTGATGAATAATAGCAAAGATAGTATTTGTTTTGGTTTTTGGACAGGTTGGCAATCAAAATATGCTGAATTATCAAGGCCAAAACGAATCAAGCACAATTGGTACAAGAAAGGGAAGATTTGGCTCAAAATAGCAAGTTTGCATATGGCTAAAGAATCAAATCAAATCTCATCAAACTTGAAGATTCAATCCAAGTTTGTAACCCTAATTCATCCCTAGGTATATATTGGACAAGAACAAAGCAAAAAAATAGGGTTAGGAGGCGTGAAGATCAGAGAACAAATTCCAAATTTCTTGCAAAAAAGTGTGATTCAATTTTCATTCTAGAGGACTTTTCAAAACAATTGAAGGCCAGCAATCGCATCCTAAGAGGTTTCTGAAGCTAACTGGATCAATTTTAAGTCTTTTCCCGCCCCAAAATACCTGGTACGAGTATCACGGTTTGCGATATTTTTTGAAATTCGATTTCCATGATTTATGCATTATAAACTTATTTTAATCATGTATTGCTGTTTGTCACCATGTTTGCAATATGTTTGTATCGTTTAATTTGAGTTTGAGCGCAGGAATTGAAAGACGCCATTACTAGGGTTCGAAAACTCAAAATTGGGGTTTCCTCTTTCAGGGCAAGTTGAGAGGAATTCTGGATACCATTAGACTCAGGGCTTAATTCCTGATTGACCCCTAGCTTTGGTTTCAATTTATATTGCCTATATCATGTATTTGAATCACGCAGGTTTTTAGCTACAAACAAAATCTGTCACTATAGCTTATAGTGACGGAAAACTGCCGTTGGTAAAAGTATGTTGCCTAAAGCCATGGGTCAGTGAAGAAGATGATGGTGTGGAGGTGAAGGATTGGTCCATTCAAACTGGCGCGCGCTTTTTCTGTTTTGTCTACTAACTCACGTTTTAATATATATTATGAACTGTTGTTATTATGCTAACAACAAAAGCGCGTAACACAGATGGCAAGCAAGCATAATGGAAGGGTTAGAGGACCTGGGTTCGATCCCAGGTCCCAGCAACTCCTATTTTCCTATTTTCTGAATGCAGATTGCATGCACTTCTTATCAAAGGGTCTACCATACTCCATCAACATCCAACCACTTGATCTAGCGTGCCATCAGATCTAGCGCTTCATCCATGAGGGACCATGGTACACGTTCAAGTCAACGCTACACAGGATCCAATATTGACTGGGCTTGGAGTGTTTTTGGGCTTGGGAATTCAGATTTGCACCCCCTTTTTGCTAGCATACAGGCCCATTCTCTTTCTTTTCTTTATTTATTTCTTTTATTTTATTATTTTGTTTAATTATTTTTCACCAAATTTATTACCCTTTTTTTATTAATCATAAAATGAATAAATCACGAAATACAAAAAAAAAATCATTTTTTTAATAATAAATTATTTAATTTAATTAGAAATATAGGTTAATTTAATTTCTTTTCTATAATTAAAATCAAATAGAAACTAGGTTTTAATTTTACAATTAAATTTCTTTTCTCAAATAAAAAACCAAAAAATACACAAAATCTTTTTGTACAAAATATTTTATTTTTTTGAAATTATTTAATTTAGTTTAGATTAGTTTAATTTCAATTTCTTTCATAATTAAAAAATAATTAGAATTAGGTTTTCAGTCGTGCATAATTTAATCAATTCTTTTCTCAAAAATAACTTAATTATTTTTTCAATTAGATTTTAGGGTTTTCAATTTCTCCTTGTATTTAATTCGCCGCACATTTAATTATTTCTTTTCCATTATTTTTGTAACTGTCGATGGCTTGTAATAGTTAAATAAAGGTTTTATTTCTTGTTTTAATCCCCGATTCTTTGGTTATTAATTAATCCCCATCCCTGAAGCCTTGTAATAGCTAGGTTTATTTTCTCGCATTTTTAATTCCTACAAATATTTAACTATCTAGATGTATGCTAATAGGATTGTATGGCAAGAATGTCTGGAAAATTAAAACGGTAGATCACCTAATGTGCAAAGATTAAATAACTGAAACAAATCATATGCACATATTTCATTCCTAGGGTTCACCTCACTTCGGTTGCCTTCGGTAAACAATCATTAAGCATAGGAGATTTTAGTGGTTTCCCTCCAGTCTAAAAAGATCAAATTGTCCCATTCGAATGTTGCCTCAGAAATGTTGCCTCGGATAGATCTTAAGACTCTAGGGTTACTACTAAAGTTTTCTAACTATTGCTTTAGCGATTGTACTTGTCCCTTTCGAATGTCCCTTACAACTCCAACGACGGTGCTACCTACTCCTTAATAGTAGGATAGCGCTGTCTAAAGGAAACGAGAACAAACAATCTTTTTTCGAGTAGGTAGAATCTTAAGTACTTGCTCAATAAAAAAACTTTTTCACACAAACACCTTTCAAAAAAAATTTCAAAACAAACTCCGTCACATCCTTGAGGACTGTCACAAGGGTTATCACGAAGTAAAACATTTTCAAGACAAACACACACAAGCAATTTGAAAAAATGAGCAAGTACCTAAGAGCCCATAGATAACTACGGATAGAAAGGGTGCTAACACCTTCCCTTTCTATAATCTACCCACCGTACTCAGAATATCTCGAAAAAAGGTTTTTTCTATTCTTTTTCCTTTTCCATGATTGGATGAAATAAAAGTCGGTGGCGACTCTTGCTTACGGCGACATTTTGCAAACAAAAAACACAAGACGCAAACCAGTAAAAACAGTCAGTTCTGCCACCGTATCACACATGGATTTCATATTAGCTTTTGTTCCATGATCATGGCCATTAGGCTTCTTCCTTCTTAATGAGTCTTCACTTGATCTTCCAAACCTGTCAGATATGTGTCTTCACTTGTCTTCACTTATTGAGTGTACTAAACAATAAAATCAACATAAACAATGAAGGAATATCAGAAAAAAAATATAGGAGTCCATTTAAATTTTAAAATTAACAGTATGAAATGTTCCTTGAAAATTTAAAAAAAGCATCTTGCACTGAAAACGAATAAAGACAAACCTCAGAGGCAAAAGACACCATCACATATTATTGAAACATACCATCCTCAGAGGCTATGTATTTTGCAACATCCTTGCAGCAAGTAAGCTTATCATCTTTCTCATCAGGAATTTCTATGGAAAATTCTTCTTCAAGAGTCATAATAAGCTCAACCCTATCCAAGCTATCCAGCCTCAAGTCCTTTTGAAAATCAATTGTTTTAGTAACTTACACGAAAATATCCTACCAATAATTATTCTACACATTTGAATATAGAAATAGAATCACGGACTGTGGAACGGCGAATTGACTATTACTTGAATAAAGTTTAGTAGATAACATAGGAATACTCAAGGCACTTACTTAGATTGTTTGTATGAAGAATATAAATTGAGTCCATGGCTTTGCAGAGCTTTTCCTGAGAAGTTGGGGAAATGTCCTGAAGAGAAACCAACTATTGAGAAAAGAAATAACATAAATCATAAAATCAAGTCAAAAAATTGCAACAATGTTTTTACCTTTATGGTTGATAATAGCCTTTCAGGACCATGTAGCTTTTTGACCATTCATGATCAACACAAGAATTCAATTCATCAGTAGCCTCATTGATGTATTTTCTCACTATCATATATTATATAAGGAAACAAAAGATTGCTTCTCCTCATATCCAGGTGAATCATCGGAGGGATGAATCAGACAACCATCAGGGTTGAGGCCATGTTCAGCAGTGGAGCAATGTTTATCCTGATCTTCAGCACCAGCTGAATACTCATATTTACTGCAGTTATCAAGTAAAGTATTATCATCTCTAAGTTCCAGACCTGCACAGTCAATAGTATCAAATTCAAAAGATAATAAGTCAATTAATGCTTGCATAAACATAAGTCAATTAAACCTAACAATGGAGACACAGTGATTTCTGAGTAGTTCCGTGTATGATTTTGAAGGATACTATGGTTGCAGCTTGTGAAGACTGTTCTCAACATCCATTTTCAATTGCTCCGGTAACCATGAAAATAGTCAAAACCCGATCATGTGCAGTTGGAATTATTTGATTAGATGAAGGATCCACTATCATTGCAACATTGACTACCTTAATTGATAAAGTTTTAGATGAGAAGTAGTTAAATGTGAAATTGAATAATGGAAACTCTAACCAAAATAGGCTTTATTAATTTAGCAATTAATGTGACAGAGGGGGTAGAACTGGACATACTTGAACATAAAGTAGCAGAAGATAACACTGTACAATAAAAATATTATTTCTTGTCACAAACTATATAAAAAAGGACATGTTTATACATTTACCGATCCATCAGATGTTGCCAACTCTACTTCTGACACTCCTTGTCCAATTAATCGATATTTTCTACCAGTCTTCTCTAGAGCTTCCATCATGGTTTTTTCTGGTGTTGAACCAAGAATCCTACCAACCTAATTACTCAAATCCACCTCCACATTCTTGATTCCTACAAAAAATTGAGAAGAGAATGCAAGAATGATTAAAATGTCACTTAAACTAATAAGCACTTAAATAAAATAAAAAACATGTACCATGAATCATTTGTAGCTTACTTTTAACTGCACTAACAATTTTTGCATATCAAATCCACCATATAATACATTTATAACATCAAATTAACAATAAAAGTAAAACTCAGACGATTGGGTATTAAACTAAATATCTTAATCTAGCATCATAGCTACATTCAAAAATCTACATTCATTAATTTAATTAATTGTTCACCTTGACTACAAATTTAAATTGTAGGCTTGAATTGAACTTATGGTCAAATGAAAACTTGAATGTGAAACATATTTTCCTCTAACTGTTAACTATTTCTTATTCTCATTTTGAAATTTCAGAATTTGACTAAGATTTGATTTTGGGTTTTTTGTTTGGTGATACTTCTTATACTCAATTTGATTCTCAATTCATCATTAGTAATTCAAGAGATTTTGAAGATTTCAGTAACGCGTCAATGTTAGAGGATGTAATATAACTCCCTACAGATTATGTTTCATCATTGAATGAACAAACATTACCATTTCCAAAAAGGAAGAGCGTAATGTCCTCAAACTGGCCACCTGTTGATTTGAAAAGTGCACCAGATTTCAATTATGCATGTGCTAACAGATTTAAGACCCAACCTGCTCTTATTAGTAGTAGTGTTTCTAAAGTGAAATAATAGTATAATAATTTTGGTATTTATTTCACTGCCAACCATGTCATTTGCTTATTTAGCATACACCAACATGGTATCTATTGGCTTGCTCAGCAACTATCTATTGGCTTGCTCAACAGCTTTTTCTAGAAGTTCCACTTCTCTCATCAAACTAATGAGAGATTCCATTGATGAAAAGAATATTTTCTGCATCAGTGAAGAATAAAAAGCATAAGCTTTCAGTAGTTAAGATCATATCATATTTCAATGAGAAGGTCATAATTTCATAATTTTGTAGCATCAAAAATACTTGCACCATACTATGCTTTTTACTTTCCATTTTAATCATCAATAATGGAACAATTCATTATTCAATAATATAGTAACAATGGTTTCAACAGTGATTTCGCTACAACCATGTATAAGGCTACTAAATCTTACATTAAAAAAATAAAAATATAATAAATCATGACTTACGATACCTTATTAGTTTTTGCTTCTTCAATGGTCTCCCCAATCATTGTTATTTTGTTATACACAGTGTTGTCACCAACCTTTATTCCATTTTTGAATTCCATTTTCACCAAATCTTCTGAATAAAATGTGCCGCCAATATCATTCTGGCATATGTCAAATATCATTCTGGTCCAAGTCTTTTGAATAAAATGCCCCACCAGCCATGCCACTGCCTCCATTGAGAATCTATATAGTTAAATTATTAAGTTTTTGCTATCTGCAAATCTTAATACAAAGTTCAACTAAAAAATTACGACAAACATGAATGCTTCTTATTACTCAATTCTAAATATTGGATTACAGATAATAGGGTTTGTTCAAATTCCACTACCCCGTAAGGCTATACAATAATCTGCCATCCAAAAAACTTAAATGGCATATTGCAGAACAATAGATACTTGCTCAAATTCTCATAAGCTGTAGCACTACTCTAATGAAAATTCAAGCTATTTATGTTGAAGTCTAATAGGAGAACTTCAAGGAGAAATTCTAGTTTTCCAATCAAATAATTCCAAAAGTAAACAACGTGTACTTGGTAATTTGTGAAATCAAAATCTACTCTATCCAAAGATCAGTTGATAACCATCACCGAAGCTTCATTTATGTTACCACAACAGAATTCCTAAAAGCAAAATTAATTCATTTGACAATCCTATGGGTTTGGAGTATATCAAAATACATGCATGCCCTAATGATTGCATATTATACAGGAAAGAATATGAAAATTTGGATCAATGTACATAATTTGGTGAGTCTCGCTACAGGTTAAAGAACAACAATGATGATGACAATGACAATGTCAGTAAGAAGCATCCTCCTGGTAAAGTCTTATGGTACTTGCCAATAATTTCAAGGTTCAAGATAATTTTTTCTAATGCAACTGATATAAAGGATATAAGATGGCTTGTAGATAAAAGAAAATATGATGGAAACATTTGCCATGTATCTTATTCTTTGCAATGGAAGAAAATCTATTCATTGTTTCCGGATTTTGGATTTGAGCCAAGAAACCTTAGGCTTGAGACAAGAAAATTGATTCATTGTTTCATGGATGGAATGAACCCATTTGGTAATATGAGTACTAACCATTCATAGTGGCATGTTCTTCTCACAATTTATAACCTATCTTCTTGGTTGAGCATGAAGCACAAGTATATGATGTTAATTATGATGATTTCTGGACCAAGACAACCTTGAAATGACATAAATGTTTATCTAAGTTCATTAATTAATGATTTAAAACTTTTGTGGGATAAAGGTGTTGTCGTTGATGATGCATATTCTGGTGAAAATTTTAAGATGCGTGCAATGTTATTTTACACAATCAACGACTTTCCTGCATATGGAAATTTTCCTGGATACACTGTCAAAGGACATAGAGCATGTCCTATATGTGAATTTGATAACTTTTTTCACCAACTTGAGTTTGGAAAAAATATCGTTTACCTTGGGCATAAGAAATTTCTAATATCCAATTATTCTTATCGTAGATTGCAAAAGGCTTTCAATAGAGAGCAAGAGAACGAACATTCTCCTAAACCTTTAAATGGAAATGAAGTTTATCAGCAACAATAACACCTTAATATTGTATTTGGAAAGAATAAAGGTGGTCCCATTGAGAGAAATATTTGGAAAAAGAGATCGATTTTCTTTGAGCTTCCATACTGGTCTAGTCTGGATGTAATACATTGCCTTGATGTGATGCATTTGGAGAAAAATGTGTGTGATAGTTTGATAGGAACACTTCTAAACATTCCAGGCAATACTAAAGATAGTACGAATTCCCATTTAGATATGGCAGCGATGGGTATTAGACAACAGTTGTCTCCAAAAGATAGAGAAAAAAGATCTTATTTGCCTCCCGTATGTCACACTCTCTCTAAAAAGGCAAAGAAAAGTTCTTGTGAGTGTTTTCAAGGTATCAAAGTTCCCCAATGTTACTCTTCTAACATCAAGAAACTTGTATCAATGAAAGATATCAAGTTAATAGGTTTAAAATCTCATGATTGTCATGTCTTAATACAAAAACTTCTACTAGTGGTTATGGCATCCTTCCAAAAAATGTAAGAGTAACTATAACCAAGTTATGCTTATTCTTCAATGATATATGTAATAAAGTTATTTATTTCAAAAAATTAGATGAACTTGAAGAAGAGGCTGCAATAATATTGTGTCAATTGGAGATGTATTTTCCTCCATCCATTTTTGACATTAAGGTTCACTTACTTGTTCATCTAGTCAGAGAAATCAAGTTTTTTGGTCCATCTTATTTAAGGTGGATGTATCCTATAGAGAGATACATAAAGATATTTAAAGGATATATGAAGAATCATCACGAACCGAAAGCTTCAACTGTTGAAAGGTACACCACAAAAGAAGTTGTTGAGTTTTCTTCAAACTATTTGTCAAAAACAGAGTCTATTGGAATTCCAAAGTCTCGTCATGGTGATAGATTTGATGGTACAAGTACTCAAGGTTTAAATGTCTAAACAATGAGTCAAGATGTAGTTCTTGAAGCACATTTCTGTATATTGAATAATCTTAGTGTAGTTGAACCTTACATAAAAGAGTACAAAACTATTATGAATAAAAAATATCCCTGAATGCTTAGTGGTTGTTGACACAACATAACAAGAAATTCATAATTTGGTTTAATAAGATGATTTCTACTGATGGTGGTGTATCTGAGATACTTAAATAGTTGTCGTACATGCTAAAATTTACTGTGATGACTTGGACGACATATGTAACACCCTGATTCTACCCGGCAATTATATATGTAAATCAGAGTTATAATCATGCATGCAGACGAATTAGGATGCCACAAATTCATCTTTAAAAACACATTTCATTCAACATGGATACATAACACTTTAAAACTTCAGATGAATCTTCAGCATAATACTTTAATCTCTTAATTCAACAATTTAAACATCTACGTAGCGGAAATCTTAATAACATCTTGGTCCAACAATTTCAACAACTTCAAAATAAACACATGCTTAGCAAAAATAAAATTAAGTTCAACAACTGAAATCATCATTAATCAAAAGCAACAAGCGTTCATCCCTCCGAGTGTTACGTATTAGAGCAATGACACCTACTCGAACTACTAAAGGTATACCGCCTTCACTCCGGGTTACCTGCATGTTACCAACGTAAGGGTAACATTCAAACTGAAGGGGTAAGATATCTAACAATATAATAAAATGTATGATAAATAATATATTAAATTAGATCACATAACATCACCACTTCTCATCGTATAAACAACAATAATCGCAACAGAATACCAACAATATACACATTTACCGCATCAATACACAACTTTTTTATGCAATCATATAATGCGACTCAATATGGTGCAAATGCATGTGGTACCATTGGAGCAGAACTCCCCTCTCAAATAATTGCCAATAAATAGAGGCATCAACAAGGCATAAGCCTTCATCTTAATATTCACCAATACAGGCCATCTTAACGAGCATCAACTCCATCTTGAAATGCAATGTATGCGACACAATCATGAATGTAATGACAACAACCATAATTAACAACATCTCAACACAACATCATCGTTGGCCAGAAGCCTACATCTTAATAGCTGCCAATTATTAGAGGCATCTCAACATCTTTCATTAACATCATTCATCAATATCATTTATCATCATAATTCATCACACATCATTTATACATCATAATTCATCAAACATCATTTCATCAACAACTCAGCCATACAACAATACGACAGTAACTCGTCAATTTCGCAATGTTGGCCATAGGCCTACAACATGATATTGCCTATAATTAATTAATCATCTAAGGCTTACTTATAAATTACCAAACCTCTACATATTACTATTCTAAAATATTACATCATTGTCCTACTGTTACAAACAAAACAGTAATCTATAAACATCTCATCCTCATCATTCTTCACAAAAATCAACATAGCGATTAACACGGGAACTAACTCCAATCCTAATTTGGATACTAGGATTATCCTTCCTATTCTTCATTTTAATCCTTAAGAATGAAGTTCATCGCGTTATCTATTCAACGCTTTGAACGACACCTCAAACGGAGTCAAAAAACTCAAGTTACAACCTTTTCAAAATGATTCTGTCAAAAACCAGACAACATGGATCGACGCATAATGCCTTGGGTCGATGCGTACATGATTTAACACGCTACATGAGTCGACGCATACACTCTTGTATCGACTCATACTGAGTCTGCAACACTTCTCATATCGATACATGCTCCTTCGTATTGACTCATCCTGAGTCTCAAAGCCTTCATGTATCGATGCAAGACTCCTTCGTATTGACTCATCCTGAGTCTAAAGCCTTCATGTATCGACGCATAACATTTGGGGTCGACACATACTGATCTGTCACAGATATTTTCTGTGATTTCACTGTGTTTTCACTACGGTTTCCATACCTTAGACCCTAAAAACATCCTCTAATCATAGATAATCATCAATTATAATCATGCTATAATTCTACATCAAATATACAACACCGGGACATCACTATTCGTCTTTAAATAATGGATTTTCATCATACAATAACATATACATTCAAACCATGAACAAGACAACATTTCCACATCTAATCCCACATACTAATAATCATAAACCCTATTATAGAGTCAGAACCCAACCCTTACCTTGGATTGAAGTTTTCTCTATAACTTTTCCGGTTGAATTTTCGTTCTGCCTCTTTTCCTCCTTTCCAACAGCTTTCACGTTCTCTTCTTCCAACCCTTATTTCTTTCTCTCTTACTGCTTCTTCTTTTCTATTATTTCTAATAATAATAAAATAACCCTATTATTCTCTTTATTCCTTAATGGGCTTAAAACTATAACACCCCCTTTTTACTACTTCTATTCCTTTAAAACAAGCCCACATCAAATAATATTATCATTCTAATATTATTCCACAACTTAATAAAATAATTAATTCCAACTAATAACAACACAACATCTAACATAATAACATAACTTCACAAATATTCCAAAAATAATTCAATTAAATAATTAATTAAATTACGAGCGTTACAACTCTCCCCCACTTAGAATATTTTCGTCCTCGAAAATTTACCTTAATCAAACAACTCAATATAGGAGTCCCGCATCTTGCTCTCCAACTCCCAAGTCATGCTTTATTCGGAAGCTCCTAGCTAAACCACTTTAAACAAATCAATCTCTTTGCCCTTCAGAGTCTTTATTTCACGATCCGCGACCCGTACAAGCATCGTCTCCACCGTAAGATTATCCCGTACTTGCACATCGTCCATATGAATCACATGAGATTGATCTAAAATATACTTCCAGAGTTATGACACATGAAACACATCATGAAAATTCGAAAGACTAGGCGGTAAAGCCACTCTATAAGCAACATTCTCCACTCTCTCTAAAATCTGATATGGTCCAATAAAACGAGAAGTGAGCTTCTTAGAATTCAATGCTCGCCCAACACCAGTCACAAGTGTAACTCTTAAAAACACATGGTCACCCGCTTGAAATTCTAAATCTTTCCTTCGCTTGTCATGATAACTCTTCTGCCTACTTTGGGAAGCTTTCATCTTTTCTCGAATCAACTTCACCTTCTCAGTAGTCTCACGAACAAGTTCAGGTTCAAGTACTACACTTTCACCAGATTCATGCCAATATAAAGGAGATCTACATCTTCGACCATACAACGCTTTAAAAGGTGCCATCCCAATACTGGAATGATAACTGTTATTATAAGTGAATTCTATCAACGGAAGATAAGTATCCCACGAACCTCCCTGCTCAAGAACACATGCCCTCGACAAATCTTCCAACGATTGAATATTCTGTTCAGTCTGACCATCTGTCTGAGGATGATACGCTGAACTTAACCTTAACTTAGAACCCAACGCTTCTTGTAACCTCTTCCAAAAATCAGAAGTAAATCTTGGATCTCTATCTGACGCAATGCATAAAGGAACACCATGCAGCTTCACAATCACACTAGTGTAAATCTCATCCAACTTCGACACTAGAAACCTGATGTTAATAGGAATAAAATGAGCCGACTTCGTAAGCCTATCAACAATCACCCAAATAGAATCATGTCCTCTTATAGTATTAGGTAACCCTGTGTGATACGGTGGCCATAACCGGACTGTTTTGAAATGCTGGTTTGCATTTTGCGTTTGTGTTTGCAAAATGTCGCGGTAAGCAAGAGTCGCCACCGACTTTTATTTTATCCAACTGGAAAGGAAAAAATCACAGAAAAATTCCTTTTTTTTTCGAGATTTTGAGTACGGGGTAGATTATAGAAAGGGAAGGTATTAGCACCCTTTCTATCCGTGGTTTTCCATGGGCTCTTAGGTACTTGCTCATCATTTTCAAAATTGCTTGTGTGTGTTTAATTTGAAAAAAGTTTTTTGACTTCGATTTAACCCTTGCTTCTGTCTTCAAGAGTGTTACGAAGTGTTTTTGAAAGCTTTGTTTGAAAAGACTGTAAGTGTGGAAAAGTTTGTTTGGATTGAGCAAGTACTTAAGATTCTACCTACTCGAAAAAAATTGTTCTATGTTTGTTTCCTTTAGACAGTGCTATCCCACTATTGGTGAGTAGGTAACACCGTCGTTGGAGTTTTAAGGGTCAATTCAAAAGGGACGTACGATCACTAAAGCAATGTTAGGACATCTTAGTGGTAACCCTAATGTCTTAGATGAATTATTCGAGGCAACAATTCCGAGGCAACCATTCCGAGGCAACTTTTCCGAAAGGAACTTTGATCTTTGTTTTAGACAAGAGAGCGACCACTAAAATATCCTATACTTAATGACCGTTTACCGAAGGAACCCGAAGTGAGAGTATACCCTAGGAGTGCGCATGTGCGAGTGATTCAATTTCAAATTATTATCTTTGCACATTTAGGGTTTGCTAACCGTTTTAAAGTTTACATACATTCTTGTCACGCATCCCTAATGTTCATACATCTAACAGTTAATATTTGCGGAATTTAAAATGCGGAAAATAAGCTCCACTATTACAAGGCTTCGGGTATTAATTACATAGCCAAAAACAACCCGTCAAAACGATAAACGAAAGTAAAAAGTCCTAATTAATCTATTACAACTTGTGAGCAATTACATCAATATGGTACAAATAAATAATAATAAAGCACACGATAAAATTAAGAATGATAAGAAATTAGGGTTTTGACCCCGTCTAACCTAATCGAAAAAAGAAATTATTTTTGTTGTTTTTAATTATTTTTAAGAAAAAAGAATTAGGTTTTTAAAAATAAATACAAGTCTAATTAGTAATTAAATTAAATTAAGGAAATTAATTATATTTGACCTATTTTTGTATTTTTGGTTATTTTTTAAGAAAAATAAAATAGAAATTAAATTAAACTAAAACCCTAATTTTCTAATTGTTTTTACTTTATTTACAAAAGAATTTAAGTTACCCTAAAATTAAATATCCTAATTAAATTAATTAACTTATAAAAAATAAATATCCTAAATCTAATTGGGTGAAAAACATTATTTTTATGATTTTTTTGATAAAAAGAATTATTAATTTGTGTTAGTAAAAATCATTTAAATGAATAAATAAAGAAAATATAAAGAAAAAATAAAGAGAAAGAAAGAAGATTTGGGCCTGGTTGTGAGTAATTGGGGGGCGTGAATAGCAAATCTGACCCAAGAAGCAATTGATCCACGTTGACTTGTTGGATCCCCTGCCATGCGTTGACTAGGTCACATGATAGGTCCTTCAATGATGGCCTTTAGATCTGGCCTCCTGGACACCTGACTAGTTGGATGATGATGGAGCATGGTGGTCATCCTACCTATGCACGCGCCTGATTATGGAAAGGAAAATAATGTGAAATAATTGGGTGGACCTGGGATTCGAACCTAAGCCCCAAAGCATTTCCAATAGCCTGGCACCAACTGAGCTGCACGTTTTCTTTGTATATAAAATAATAACAATAGATAATATGCAATAAAGGGAGTTAGTGGAGAAAATAAAAAAAAACGCGCCAGAATTTTGAATGGACGAATGAGACGGAGCCACGCAGGTCGTCCCTGTCCTCTCTCAGTTGGTAGAAAGTCAAATACTTTTACCTACAGACATATATCCGTAGCTACAGCCTTGGCTCGTTCCAAAATCAAACACAAGCATGGTAAACAAAATATAATTCCATGGATCAACTCGCCTTGGCCTTCTGAACATGATGGTGCCCCTGGAATGTCCATTGGAATGAGTTCTGAAAGTACCTTCATGTAACTCCGCCATAATTCTTTCTGCCTCGTTCTTGTCCACACATCGCAGTAAGGTTGAGTCATGGTTACACTTGTAAAGGATACCATTACTGATGAAGAACTTCGCAGCGAATCTCCTCAGAAACTTATTATCATTAACAGATGCACCCTCGGGGTACTCTTGAGCCTCAAGGTACCTCTTTACCTCGTGAAACCAGGGTTTATCTGCTACCTCTTCAGTCTCGATGTCATAGCAATGTGCAAGTTCGTCCAACCTCTCAATGGTAATCTGAGGTTCTTCATTGTCCCACCTGACCTTGAACATAGAAGACATGGTGGCTAGTGCGTCCGCTAACTGATTTTCCTCTCTAGGGAAATGTTCAAAGGTTATCTCCTCAAAATGTGGAAGCAACGTCAATACATACTCTTTGTAAGGAATAAGATTTGGGTGTTTCGTATCCCACTCGCCTTTTATCTAACTGATCACGAGAGCAAAATCTCCGAATACGCTCAAGAACTTAATCCTTAGGTCAATAGCAGTTCAAAGGCCCATGATGCACGCTTCATAGTCCACCATATTGTTGGTGCAGTTAAAACATAATCGGGCGGTGAATGGCGTATGATAGCCTTCAGGAGATATAATCACGGTGCCAATGCCATTACCCAACGCGTTTGAAGCTCCATCAAAATACATAGACCATTGGGATTCCTCCTCAGGCCCTTCATCCGGTCCGGGTTTTTCACAGTCATTCACCAACATGATGCTTTCATCCGGAAACTCGAAATTCATAGACTAGTAATCATCCACGGCCTGATGCGCCAAATGATCTGCCAACACACTTCCCTTGATTGCCTTTTGGGTTGTGTATTGGATGTAGTACTCTGTTAAGATCATCTGCCATCTTGCTATTCTTCCGGACAAGGCGGGCTTTTCGAAGATATACTTAATTAGGTCCATCTTTGATATCAATAAGGTATTTTGAGTCAGCATATAATGTCTCAGCCGGCGAGCATCCCATGCCAAAGCGCAGTAAGTTTTCTCGAGCAACGAGTATCGGGTCTCGCAGTCGGTGAACTTTTTGCTAAGGTAGTAAATAACATGCTCTTTTCGGCCAGACTCGTCATGCTGCCCCAGCACACACCCCATCAAATTGTCGAGTACTGTCAAGTATAAGATCAAAGGTCTTCCTTCAACTAGAGGCATCAAGATAGGTGACTCTTGGAGATATTCCTTGATCCTTTCGAAAGCGGCCTGACATTCATCATTCCATTTTACTACTTGATCTTTCTTCAGCAGCTTGAAGATTGGTTCACAAGTAGCAGTCAGGTGCGAAATGAATCGGGCAATGTAGTTTAGCCGTCCCAAAAAGCCTCTGACTTCTTTTTCTGTTCGGGGAGCTGGCATTTCCTGTATAGCCATTACCTTTGCGGGATCTACTTGAATACCTTTATCACTAACAACGAAGCCCAACAGCTTACCAGACCTTACCCCGAATGTACACTTGTTCGGGTTTAACCTCATCCTGTACATTTTCAACCTATCAAATAGCTTCTGGAGATGGTCAAGATGTTATTCTTCAGTTTGGGACCTTGCAATCATGTCGTCAATGTACACCTCAATCTCATGGTGAATCATGTCGTGGAACAAAGCGACCATGGCGCGCTGATATGTTGCCCCAGCATTCTTCAATCCGAAAGGCATGATTTTGTAGCAGAAGGTACCCCATTGCGTAACGAAAGTTGTCTTCTCCATGTCTCTGGGAGCCATTTTAATCTGATTGTAACTAGAGAAACCATCCATAAAGGAAAAGACCTTATGCTGCGCGGTGTTGTCGACCAAAACATCGATGTGAGGAAGTAGGAAATCATCCTTGGGGCTTGTCCTATTCAGATCCATATAGTCCACACACATCCGCACCTTACCATCTTTCTTTGGCACCAGAACCACGTTGGAAACCCACCGCGGGTAAGAAGTAACTGCTAGAAAACCGGCATCAAACTGTTTCATGACCTCAGCTTTGATTTTCTCAGACATCTCTGGGCGTATACGGCGAACCTTCTACTTTACCGGAGGACAGTCTTCTTTAGTTGGCAGGCGGTGAACCACAACGTCGGTATCCAACCCGGGCATATCTTTATAAGACCAAGCAAAGATCTCAACATAGTCTCACATCATCTGTATCAACCGTTGTTTGACACTAGGCTCCAGATTAGCACCGATCTTAACCGCCTTCTTGTCTTCCTCTGTACCCAGATTCACTGACTCCACTGGCTCTTCATGGGGATGTATGGTCCTCTCTTCCCGTAGTAATAGTCTAGAAGGTTCCCCAGGTACTTCCCAATCATCCTCACCTTCGTCTTCGACTTGGTTGATCGGACTTTCGAAGTCATAACTGGCAGTAGCAGAGTCGTTATTAGTGGGATCCAGAGTGGATGTGGATCTGCATTATGATATGTGAGTGTGTGTAAGACAATAGCTGTATTGATAAAGTGCAAGATAGAAAAGAAAAACAAGGAGCGCAAGATTTGTAATGCAAGAAAACGTCCAATGATTTATTGATGATATATGAAAATGACAAATGATAAGCCCTCACAAACAAAACCAAGGTGCCCCGGGCAAGGCACCGGGCCGTAAAGTTTCAAATTGTCTGTTACAAATTTTAAAACAAAAGTCTATTACTGTGTAATAAAAGAACCTGGCACGAAGTCCTTCGCCGTCCAATTGTTCAATCCACCGTTGGTAGTCGGGTATATCCATATTTTGAACTATGACTCTTCTTCGTCGTCTTGAATGGCATTCACTCCCAGATTACTGATGCACAGATGAGGTCTTCCAATCCGCGCTCGCCGAACAACCCTTTGAACTTCTGCAGTAAAGCCCAAACCAAATTTGTCAGTTTTTTGTGCAAAGTCGGGGAGTTGACCCCAATTTGCACACCCACCTTTCTTAATAACGGCCCTAGCATCCTTGAGGGAAGCCATCTTCATCGGAGGTTCTTCAACAACAGTTTCAGTCGATGCCAGAGTCTGGGGGACCTCTTCAAAGTTATGACACGGGGTTTCAATGAACTCCCCCTCCATCTCCATATACCGGAAGGAATTAAGATGACTCACCATGTACTCCTCTTCCCCTCGTACTGTAATAACCTTCCCCTTCACTGGATATTTCAACATCTGATGGAGCATAGAAGTCACTGCCCCAGCTTTATGAATCCATGGGCGACCCAGCAAACAAGAATAGGATGGTCGGATTTCCATCATATAGAATGTAGATGCAAAAGTATGAGAGCCGACTTTAACAGGGACATCCACCTCCCCGTGCACCATCCTTTTGGACCTGTCAAAGGCCCTAACCACAATATTACTTGGCTTCAGAACCAACCCTTCACAGTCTAACCAGTATAACGCTTTCTTAGGTAAAACATTCAATGAGGACCCAGTATCCACTAGTACGCGGGCCAGAGTAGTGCCCTTGCATTCGATCGAGACATGCAGGGCGTCATTGTGATTCCTTCCTTTGGCAGTCAGATCTGCGTCGGAGAAACGCAACCCGTTGTCAGCGGTCAAACTAGCTACACAGTCTTTGAATTGATCAGCAGATGTTTCCTGCGACACATGCACAGGTTTAAGGAAAGCAATTAAAGCCTTTGCATGGGCTTCCGAGCACAACAATAAGGATAGCATGGAGATCTTGGACGGGGTCTTCCCCAGCTATTCGACTATGTTGTATTCGCTTTTCTTGATAATATTTAGAATTTCCTCTATCTCTTGCCTAGAGGTTTCTACAACAATCTTCTTAGGTGCCTCCGTCCGGGAAGGCTTACCTATGACTTCTTTGCCCCGAGTGTCAGACGGCTCGACGACAGGGGTGATAATTGGAATATGAACTGGGACAGTAGCTGATGTACTGACAGGTGGAATGGAAACATGCTTTTGAACATTCGGAGGGGAAATATCAGGAGAGAAGAGTCTTCCGCTTCGGGTGACCTTGTTGGCCCCAACAATATTGCTGACCTCAGTATCAGCCTCTTCAACCTTCAAGTCATGTTTGATCCCATGATAATACACATCGGCCCCATAGTGCCACGAGACAGCCTTATCCGAGGTGTAAGGGATAGGACCAGGAATAGTAATGATCAATGGAGAAACTCTCGGAACAGATGTAATCCCAACAGGCTTTCTCGAGGAAGCCTTGGAAGGATTGGCGGAAATGGTAATGATTGAAACATCTTTGACAGGAATCAACAGAATCAATGTTTTCTCGAACAAGATCTCCTTGTTATCCATCAAGCGCTGGACACCTGATTTCAGTCAATGGCAACCAGCAGGTAGGATTGAACATATGTGGCAACCCTCGCCACAACCCGGAAATAAACCAACCAATAATAGGTTCTTCTTTACTGTCATCAATGAAGTAGAAATGTCTTCCACAGAGGTCACAAATGAATCATCGTCCACATCATTTACTCCATGCTTGGGCATAGGAGCAGTCATAACATTGGGCTTTTCCGGTGCGTAAAACTCAATTTATTTAGCTTTAATCAAATCTTGCAACTTATTCCTCAAGGCCCAGCAGTTGTTTGTATCATGCCCTGGGCTATCAGAGTGATAGGCACAACGGGCGTTTGGATTATACAGCGGAGGTGTGGTGCTGGGATTCTTTGGGGCTTCCCTCATAGTGATCAGGTTGGTCTTTAACAATTACGGCAGGATTTGAGACAAGGTCATACTGAGCCGAGTATACTGTCTTTGCGGTCTCTCCATTCTTTGCTGATTGTTGCGTTGTGGGGCAACAGTGGGTCTTGATATTACTACCGCATTAACTGTTTGGTGTCGTTCAGGTCGGTTTTGGCTCCTTGAGCTGTAAACTGCACTAGCTTCTTTCTTGAAAGGCTTCTTTTCTGTACTTGATGAAGCACTTTTATGTATCTTGCCACTTTTGATACTAGCTTCTACCCTCTCCCCAGTCAAAATCAATTCAGTAAATCCAGAGGACGAACTTCCGATCAAATGATTGAAAAATGGACCCGACAAAGTCCCAAAAAACATACCCACCAACTCCCTATCAAACAGAGGGGGTTGGACTCTTCCAGCCAGATCTCTCCATTTCTGAGCATAGTCCTTAAAGCCTTCACATGTACCCATAGACATACCCTGAAGCTAAGTACGCGTGGGAGCAAGGTCGGCGTTATACTGGTATTACTTGTAAAAAGCAGCAGTAAGGTCCTCCCAGTTGCGGATGTTAGCTCCTTCCAATTAATAGAACCATTCAAGTTGAGTCCCTGATAGACTATCTTGAAAGAAATGAACCCACAGGTTTCTATCAGCAGTGTAGAGCTAAATTTTTCTGACGTACGAGCGGAGGTGGAGCTTTGGACAAGATGCTCCATCATACTTAGCAAAAACAGGGTCTTTGAATTTGTGAGGGATCACCACCCTAGATGCTAGTCCCAAATCTCCGAAGTCCAAACCATGTATCTTCTGAATCTCCATTGCATTCAGACGATCTTCAAGTTGTTTGTACCTATCCTCAGTAGGAGGATACTGTTCTTCATCAAAATCAGTGTCATTATCAGAGACCACAGGTCTAGGACCCTTCTCCTCCTCTTTATTCTCTCCTCCTTTAGATGAATGAGACAAATTAGCTTCTTGTCGCAACCTATTCCTAAATCTGTGACCCATATTCAGGAGGACCACCTTCTCCTTCTTCTGTTTCTTCTCCTTCATGATGAGGGTCTTCAAATCTTCCTGCCCTTTAGCCAAGTTCAGGAACATCTCTTTGAATTGAGCATTCTGTGCTTGAAGAGCCTTGATGGCTTGATCAGTAGGTATTTCAGAAGACATTTCGTGCTGACATAAACAACGAAGAAGAAGAGAAACCTGTAATGATACCTGTAATGAGGTGCATGATAATGGAATGCGTATGAAATGCTTTCAAAGACTTGGGGAGATTTAAATTTGCGAACCAATAAATAAACAAAATTTATTAGATTCAAACTTGTAAAATGTTTAACATTTCCTTTGAGGCGTTACAAAAGAAATAGACTGAAAATAAATCTACACTAGAAACAATCAGAAATCAGAAATCCCATAGTCGCTTTCCATTCGTGCTGACATAGTTGTTGATCGTCCTTTCATTCTCCAGTTGCCTCGTGAGCTTCAATATCTTCCTCTCTTGCTCATGATACTTCTCCCTGTAGGTATCCCTTTCCTCCTTTAGCTGAATCCAGGATCTCTTCAATGCCCCAAGGTCAGTAGGCATGTAGGGATAAAGCATTGTGTAAGGAACCCCTTCTTCATTAGTATGCTCCACAATCACTGGTAAAACAGTTTCATAAGGCATCCCAAGCTTCTGAGCACGGGCTCGAACCCACTGGAGATAAGGTTGCATATGGACAGAAGTCTACGGTCCTAGCTCGTGAGGGTCAGACCTGTTCACCATGCCCCAGGCTCATATAAATCTTCGACGATGCTTTTCGACGTCCTCCTTATAGTCAAAGATAATGTCTGTAAGAAGTAGCTCATGAGGACCGCCCCTCCGAGCGCGACCAAACTGTCGTAAAGCCAAACAAGGACTATAAGTTATTCCCCCTCTAATTCCAAGAAACGGAACATTAGGGTATTCCCCACATCGATCAATGATAGCAATACCTTCCATATCCTTAGAACTCCAGAGAATGTCCGTATGGGCAAGGGACATTATCCTGTAAGACCATCCTATCCCTTCCTCATTCTTCAGCATGGACTTGGGGAGGTGCAAAATAAACCACCTCGCCAACAGCAGCATACAACACATGAGGGTCCCTATTCTACGTGCAGTACGAGTATAGAGAGCATGTAAGATATCACCCAAGAGGGTAGGCACGGGATTGCAAGACAGGAAGATCTTAACCGCATTCACGTCTATGAAGGAATCTGGATTCAGAAAGAGAACCAAACCATAGATAAGGAGAGCCAAGATGTCTTCAAAAGCTTGAAAGTCCAAACTGTCCCAGAATAGTTGAGCTTGATCCATTAGAAACTTAGCCAAGAAACCTTTAACCCTGCTCCAGGTCTCCCAATTAGATACTACATCAGCCTTTTTCAAGTGTAGTGCTGAAGCAATGTCCTATGGCCTGGGAGTCTCTTCTAAACCTGTGAAAGGCATCTGCTCGAGGATGGATATACCCAACAAATGAGAAAACTCTTCCAAAGTGGGAACTAGCTGATAATCCGGGAAGGTGAAACAATGATGCACTGGATCGAAGAACTGGAATAACACACTCATCATTTGCTCATCAAACCTGGAGGTAACCAAACTAAGGAGATGACCATGTCTTCTAATGAAGGAGGAAGTATCAGAAACTCTCGAGGCCAAATCTTTGAGTTGAGCAGGTATTTGCACAAAGTTAACTCGGATGGTGTTTCTTCGCATGGAAGCCATAATCTGCAAAACAGAACAAAGATAAATCCCCTCGGTCTTTGAAATGGTTAGTCCAATGAATTATGCATGCTATGTTATGATGCATGGTGTCATGATAAAGCACACAACAGGTATAGCAGATATCAGACATGGTAAAGGCAAACAAGTCACACAATAGCCCTTAAGTTTCAGGCTTGCATGGGGTCTAGGTACTACCCTGTTGAAGTTCAGTTGGTTTCAACCTGTCCTAATAATAGTAATTGGGTTCTAGAGGTTCTCAATATCACTGACCATCCTCCATCGGTCATGGTTTCATCTCACACAATATTTTCTTGCGGCTGGAACTATCTCGAGAGTATGGTCTCAATGAGTGTAGCATCGAGTATCAACCAGTTCCTAGCTCTACACCGAGACCGGCTATATCACTACTTCATATGGCCAAGTTGGTCAATTATAGGTTCTAAGGTCAGTTGATGCTTAACGACCCATATAGCATCCCCGTATTCTCCTTGTTTCTCCATAAGGGATACCAGTACCAACCAATATGCCACATCAACATAGCTACTGCTTCAACCGTATCGGTCTACGCCGTACAGTTCCCTCACAGTTTATTGCTACTTACCTAAAAGGTGTCCCCCAGATCTGAGTTAGGATCTATAGTAACTCCAATACAAAGCCCACAAAGATAAAGAAATCAAATCAAACAATAGAAGCAATATGATGAACTAATCCTAAGGTATACCCCACTTATTAAGTCCCCAGTAGAGTCGCCAATTTTGTGATACGGTGGCCAGAATTGGACGGTTTTGAAATGCTGGTTTGCATTTTGCGTTTGTGTTCGCAAAATGTCGCAGTAAGAAAGAGTCGCCACCGACTTTTATTTTATCCAACTGGAAAGGAAAAAAGCACAGAAAAATTCCTTTTTTTCTCGAGATTTTGAGTACGGGGGGTAGATTATAGAAAGGGAAGGTATTAGCACCCTTTCTATATGTGGTTTTCCACGGGCTCTTAGGTACTTGCTCATCATTTTCAAAATTGCTTGTGTGTGTTTGATTTGAAAAAAGTTTTTTGACTTCGATTTAACCCCTGCTTCTGTCTTCAAGAGTTTTACGAAGTGTTTTTGAAAGCTTTGTTTGAAAAGAGTGTAAGTGTGGAAAAGTTTGTTTGGATTGAGAAAGTACTTAAGATTCTACCTACTCGAAAAAAAAATTGTTCTATGTTTGTTTCCTTTGGACAGTGCTATCCCACTATTAGTGAGTAGGTAGCACCGTCGTTGGAGTTTTAAGGGTCAATTCGAAAGGGACGTACGATCACTAAAGCAATGTTAGGACATATTAGTGGTAACCCTAATGTCTTAAATCAATTATTCGAGGCAACAATTCTGAGGCAACCATTCCAAGGAAACTTTTCTGAAAGGGACTTTGATCTTTGTTTTAGACAAGAGACCGACCACTAAAATATCCTATACTTAATGACCGTTTACCGAAGGCAACCGAAGTGAGAGTATACCTTAGGAGTGCGCATGTGCGAGTGATTCAATTTCAAATTATTACCTTTGCACATTTAGGGTTTGCTAACCGTTTTAATGTTTACATACATTCTTGTCATGCATCCCTAATATTCATACATCTAACAGTTAATATTTTCGGAATTTAAAATGCAGAAAATAAGCTACGCTATTACAAGGCTTCGGGTATTAATTACATAGCCAAAAACAACCCGTCAAAACGATAAACGAAAGTAAAAAGTCTTAATTAATCTATTACAACTTGTGAGCAATTACATCAATATGGTAAAAATAAATAATAATAAAGTGCGCGATAAAATTAAGAACGATAAGAAATTAGGGTTTTGACCCCGTCTAACCTAATCGAAAAAAGAAATTATTTTTGTTGTTTTTAATTATTTTTAAGAAAAAAGAATTAGGTTTTTAAAAATAAATACAAGTCTAATTAGTAATTAAATTAAATTAAGGAAATTAATTATATTTGACCTATTTTTGTATTTTTGGTTATTTTTTAAGAAAAATAAAATAGAAATTAAATTAAACTAAAACCCTAATTTTCTAATTGTTTTTACTTTATTTACAAAAGAATTTAAGTTACCCTAAAATTAAATATCCTAATTAAATTAATTAGTTTATAAAAAATAAATATCCTAAATCTAATTGGGTGAAAAACATTATTTTTATGATTTTTTTGATAAAAAGAATTATTAATTTGTGTTAGTAAAAATCATTTAAATGAATAAATAAAGAAAATATAAAGAAAAAATAAAGAGAAAGAAATAAGATTTGGGCCTGGTTGTGAGTAATTGGGGGGCGTGAATAGCAAATCCGGCCCAAGAAGCAATTGATCCATGTTGACTTGCTAGATCCCCTGCCATGCGTTGACTAGGTCACATGATAGGTCCTTCAATGATGGCCTTCAGATCTGGCCTCCTGGACACCTGGCTGGTTGGATGATGATGGACCATGGTGGTCATCCCACCTATGCACGCGCCTGATTATGGAAAGGAAAATAATATGAAATAATTGGGGGGACCTGGGATTCGAACCCAGGCCCCAAAGCATTTCCAATAGCCTGGCACCAACTGAGTTGCACATTTTCTTTGTATATAAAATAAGAACAATAGATAATATGCAATAAAGGGAGTTAGTGGAGAAAATAAAATAAAAAGCGCCAGAATTTTGAATGGACGAATGAGACGGAGCCACGCAGGTCATCCCTGTCCTCTCTCCGTTGGTAAAAAGTCAAAGACTTTTACCTACGGACATATATCCGTAACTACAACCTTGGCTCGTTCCAAAATCAAACACATGCATGGTAAACAAAATCTAATGCCATGGATCAACTCGCCTTGGCCTTCTGAACATGATGGTGCCCCTTTTGTGGCCCAATTTTACCTATGTGAAAAGATCCCAAATCGAGTCCAAGAACCCTAACAATGGAAAATCTTGATACAGTCCACAAAAACGCAATTAAATGTTATAGAGAGCTTGCAAATGTGTTAAGGAGCAAGAATATACTATTAAAACATTATGAATGTGAAAGAATAACAAGATTCAGTTTTGGAAATATGGGCAAACCGTGGGAGTCGTGGGGATGAATTCTGGGCACTAGCACGCTTGCTTTCGATTGGTGCAACTTGCTGGCAATCCCAGGAAGCGAATGAGATGGTTAGGGAGCCTTGTAAATGCCTGGAAGTGCAAAATCAGTTTACCACTTTTCTTTGTTTTTTCCAAGTTTTGTTCTCTCTTTTGCGCCTCCAAAACCCTGTGATTTTTGTCTGCAAATGTTCCCTATATACCGAGGAATGAATTAGGTTTACAATTATGCTCTCAATCTTCCTCCATTATAGCTTTTGATTTGGATTTGATTCACTTGAAAATATTTCTAAAAATAGGTCAAAACCAATCTTTTTATGCACACAAAGGCCTTGCACGAATTCAATCTTTTGCTAGCTGGATATAGAACCTGAAACATGCATAATATCTTGAGATTTCAATGATTTGGATTATTCATGATTTGTTTTGATTTAAATTGATTTAATTCAAATAAAAATCAAAATAAATAATAAAAATAAGATAAAGACAAGTGGAAAGAGCTATGGTTCATGGACCATGCTACCAACTCAAAACAAGTGCAAAAAGTTAGGCCCATTTAGCAAAAATTGCAACTTGAGGCATAGTTGACTTTTGACAATTTTGCAAAAAAGGTCAACTTCACCAATGCATAACTTCCTCAGTTTTGACTCTTTGAAGGTGTTCTTGGACTTTTTAGAAATATTGAGATGTCCTATAAGCAGCCCTTTTGGTATCATCTTAATTTGGTATTCCATGTTCATGTATGAAGCTTTGACAAAAAAGGTGTTTTTGTTGACTTTTCAAAATGACTTATAATGTCCAAATTCATAACTTATTGTGAGTGCATATTTTGAACTTGGGAGATGAAGTGGATTTTAGGGAATTGAATCCTCTTAAAAATGAGCTTTGGATGGGTAATTTCTCATAAAGTATGAGAAAGTTATGCTTGGTCAAAGTTGAGTTGACTTTTCCTGCAAAACCCTAATTTAGCAACTTTTGGGTTTTGATGAATTGTGAGAAATCCTTGAGGGATCATGATCAACCCTTTATCAAATAATGAATAATATTTCAAAATGAGGATGTTTACCAAAAAACTTGAGGTTTGACTGTATGTAGGCCACAGTTGACTTTTGCCCTAGCACGGTCGATTTTCAGGCCTTTGAGCAATTGAATGAGCAAACTTCCTCTGCAAGGCTTGAAACTTGACATGGATGATCTTGAGAACATATTAGGACAATGGTGAGAATTTGAGGTCCCTTTGGACTCAAGTATCTTGATGCAATATGAAACCCTAATTTGAGGTAGACTGCTTTAGGAGAGAGTTTGTCTGGTCAACTCTTGGACTTCCTTGGGTAATTTGAAGATCTTTCTTGAAATGTTTTGAGAAATATGGGAGGGAAAATTTTGGGGTACAACACCCTATCACAAAGTCCATTGAAATGATATCCCATTTCCATTCTGGAACTTATAACGGTTGCATCAACCCTGTTGGCTTCTGATGTTCAACTTTCGACTTCTGACACGTCAAACATGCATACACAAACCGAGCCACATCACTCTTCATTCCAGGCTACCAAAACAAACCTTTCAAATCTTGTTACATCTTTGTAGCTCCTGGATGAATACTCAAGTTACTTCTATGACTCCCTTGGAGTATCACTTTCTCCATCTCAACATCATCAGGAATATAAATCCGGTTACGAAATCTCAACACACCTTGCGCATCTAGCTTAAAACCATTATTCTCAGACTGATCGATTTCAACCATCAAATCTACCAGTTTCACATCCAACTTATGAGCTTCTCTAATACCGTCTAGAAATTCATTATTAATCTTCAACATACATGTGATACAGTGGGAGAACTGACTTGAGTTTTGCGTTTGTATTTGCAAATGTTTCGGTTTAGCAAGAGTCGCCACCGTCTTTTTATTTTATCCTAAGGAAAGGTTAAAAAGCACAGGAAAAACCTTTGAGATGTTTTCATGGGTTCGGGGAGTAGATTATAGAAAGGGAAGGTATTAGCACCCTTTCTATCCATGGCTATCCATGGGCTCTTTGTTACTTGCTTAGATCACTTGCCTTGCATTTTCAATTGTTTGAAATGGTGCTTTCAATTGTTTGAAATGGTGCTTTGTGTGTGTGGGTTTGAAAATGTTTTGAAAAAGATGCCTTGTCTAGGCAACCCTTGTAACAATTCTTTACTCGAATGTTTTACAAAAGGTGTTGGTCTTTTTGAAAAGATGTTTCAAAGTTTTTTGAAAGTTGTGTTGTGGAGTGTGTTTTGAAAGTAGGCAAGTGTGTTTTGCAAGTTTGATCAAGTAACTAAGAGTTGTCTACCCCTAAATTTACTCAAAGATTTTTCTCATGTTTTAACCCTTTTAACAGTATTGTTCCACCATTGTATTTGGTGGACAATCTTGTGTTAGGATGTTAACGGGACGGGCGCAGGTCATCGTTTAGACCATGAATGCAATGGTGCCAAGTGTCTTTGGCAATTTTTCCTTCAAGGGACTTGATCATTTTTTAGGCAACTTGAGAAAGCGTCATCGAGGGACTATGATCATTTTGATTTGTTTTTGTTTTGCCAAAGAAACTCAACATGCAAGCATGGCCCATTTTTGAAGGCAACAAGTGGAGTAACCCTAGGGGTGCAATTGTGATTGCTGTTGTCCATTTTCATGCTTTTTTGTCTTTGCATTAGTCAAGCTATTTGTTATTTGATTTTTTGCATACAAACCCTAGGTCTATCACAGCATAATTAGAAAGCTTTTAAATGCGGAATTTTAAAGTCCTAAATTATTACAACATGATTATGGGGATGGGGGTACAAATGTTTGAATGGGGGATATTTAGCAAGAAATTTAAATCTAAACTATCACATCCAAATTGAATATACAAATTATTTAATCGTGCAATAATTAAATAAATATGCAAAAGGTATTATGCACAAAAAGGATTTTTTATGTATGTGAAAGTATTTTTTCATGTGAAATAAAAATAAAAATGAAAAGTCAATTTTTGGTGATTTTTATTGTTTTAGGGCAAAACCCTAGTTTTCTAAACAAATAATATTTATTAATTAATTATATACAATATTATATTAATTTATACAAAAATAATGAAAAAGAAGTATATTGTAAAAAAGGTATTTTTTTAATGTCATATATTAATAAAAATAAAAAGGTATTATTTTTATATTTTTATCCTAAATATTTAATAAAATATGTATAAATATTTATATTATATATTAAATATACTAAATATATATAAGAATGAAATATTAATTATTTACAAAAAATAGAGTATATTTTAAGAAAATGTTTCCAAAATGTAAATAAGAAATAAAAAACTAAAAAATATATTTTTTATATTATTTTCTAGGGTTTTGAATAAAAAGTATATATATATATATATTTATTTACATGTATAAGCTAAATAAAACAAATAAATGTCAAATAAATGCAAAAATGGGTGAAAAAATATTTTTAATATTTTTTATGTTTTGACAAAAAATATCAAGTCAGAAGAAAAAAGAAAAAGTAAAAAATGATCAAGATATCACACAATGGGCCAAGGGGGTGTAAGTGGAAAAAAGAGGGTGCAAGCAGCAAGATCAACTCAGGCCCAACCCAAGTCCACCTTTCTTCAACATCCAGCCATTCTGTTTGAATTTCGCACCCCTCCTTGCTCAAACAACAAACTCCTGATTCTTTGACTTTTAACAAAAACTCACAACACAAACATTATAGAGCATGGAAAGGCGAATTCATACATATAAAAAACTTAACCTATCTCTCAGAAACGAGGGAGAATTTCTCCATCCCCAATTTCTGACCTAAGTTTTCTTCCATGTTCAAGTCCAAAATTCTCATAGCACACACAACATAAATGAAAAGTAACTACATGGATGGCTTCAGGGCTATGAGTAGAACATACTTTCTTCACAAACTTAAGCCTAAATATGCTTGGATAGAGAGATAGAAGTTCACATTTTACTTGTTTCAGCTTGACTTGAACAGAGTAATATGGCCAACTTCAATGGTGTTTGAGGACTTGTACAGCTTGCTTGAGGTCCAAGGAACCTTCTCCAACACTTAGCTTGCCTTGAATCTAACTGTATCGAGCTATGGAAGTCAACCTGCAAAACTGAAAAGTGGAAATGGCAAACTTGGATATGGATGTTAAAGCTTGTATCTAAGGCTTGGGATAGCTTCAATGGATGGTAGGGAGTGTATTGGAACTTGTTTGGGCAAAAACGCACGAGTGAATGATGCTGGCCAAGTCAAACTGCAGGAATGCCCTGTTTCTTGCAGAAAAATGGTGTTTCTGTGAATGAGGGTGTTTGAACTGTGGTTGACTCGTGTTTTAGGTCAGTTAGGTAATGTGAAAAGTGTTTGCAAAGTTTGCTTTGGCTGGTTCTTACAGGAATGAGAGATGGATATGAGTTTGCAAGTTTTCTTCTAAAGTAAGCAAAGATAGTCAAGTTGGGTTATAGGCCAATGCAGGTCCCTCAAGCATGCTGCATACTTTGTTCTTGATCAGTGGGATTTTTCCACAAACTTGTGCCTAAAAGATCTTGCTTGTACCTCTTGGATTTGTTATTTGACATAAAGTGTATCTTTACAAGAATGGCAAAATTGCTTTTTCTAAATATGGATTAATCTTGCATGTAATGACCAAATGAACAAAATAACATCTTGGCACAATGGTTTGGCATTTAATTATTGAGTGTGAAAAGGATTAGAGGCCTGTAATCTAGCTTGAACCATGCTGACTTGAAAATGGCAATGTTATGAACATGTATTTGGCTATGAACAAAGTGACTTTTGCCCATCTTTGCAAATTCCATTCTCCCTAACCACAAGGGTGTTTGAGAAGTTCTTGGACAATTTGGAAAGCTTGGAATGTGTACTACAATCCATCTTTGTAATGAAAATTGAAACTCTAAGTGGAAGCATGTGAAAAGTGGCCATGAAGTTGGACAAAAATCCTTCCTAGAATAGGTCAAAATTTTTCTAAGTTAAGAATGTTTTGCACCCTTGTTCCAAAAATCATAACTTGAGATACAGGCTTATTTTGAGGAAACTTTGTGAATCAAAGTTGTAGATTTTGCTATGGAATACAACTTTCATGTTTTGAGTTTTGTTTGAATCCAAATGTATCTTGATGAAAAAAAAGGGACAAAGTTAGGAAAAAATAAGGAAGTTTCATAACTTAGAAAAATTCTAAGTTATGAAATTTTCTCATTTTAAACCCTAATTTGCAAATTTGGATTCCTTGATGAACAAGTTTCATAGCTTGACATGTCTTGATAAAAAATGAATCTTGACACTTGATTTTGACCAAAAAGTCAAAGTTTGACTTTTCAGTATACAATCAAATTTTGATCAGTTGATTGGAAATTTCATCTGTCAATCCTGTGCATTTGGGACCTTTTGAACTTGTTGAATGTGTCAAGACCATGCCATTGAGTCCTTGAGTCCATATATAAGCTTGGTTTGCCATTGGTTAGGTCAAACAGTCAAAAATTGCCTTTGTGCAGTGAAAACCCTAAAAATGACCATTTTACCCTTTTGGTGATCTGATCAAATTTCTAGTGGAATTGTGATCCAATCTTGACCAAATGGTTCATGTGAGTTCAAAATGTTGATGTGGGTCAAAAATCATGAGGTTTGACGGTTAATTGGCCACAATTGACTTTTTCACCAATACAGCTGATTTCTAGGTCAACTGTCCAATTGACTGGGCAAAGATTGGAATCAAGGCTTGAAACTTTGTATGGCTAAACTTGTGAGTCCAACATGAGGCATGAAAGTCACTTTGGGAATTTTAAGTCAAAACATCTTTGTGCAAACTCAAACCCTAATTTGGGTCAACAGTGCAAGGAGGAGTCTTGAGCAGAGCAAACCCTAACTTGATCTTGAGCTCCAAGGGTCTTGTGGTGAGAAAATGTTGAAGAAATGAGAGGGAAAATTTTGGGGTACAACAGTTGCCCCTGTTCAATATTCTTGCACCTGAAGAGTTAGATTGGCAGGTTTGCCTTTCGCGTCTCGAAGGGAAAAGGAGATTGGACACTAGAGTGCCCTTAAATTTGCACTCGTCAAGGCATGGATGCGGGAATGGGCTTAGAGATGCCATTTGGAGATGGGATTAAATATGCCATCTAGAGGGGCGACAAAATCTTGTCGGGGATGGGCTTAAAGATGCCATCTGGAAGTTGCTGGTAGGAGGATGGGCTTATAGATGCCATCTGGAAATGAGTATAAAAAAGGTGTCCATGTTTTGGAACATCTCTGAACTGGGGATCTTGAATAAGCAATGGATTGATATCCGTGTTTGGAAGCATCTGTAAACTGTTTTCAAAAGTCTGGAAGTTGAATAAGCAATAGAGCAGCATCCGTTGTTGGGAAGCGTCCGTAAATTGTTTTCAAAAGTTGAGTCTGAACAAGCGATAAATTAACATCCGTTACTGGAGAATCCATAAACTGTTTTCAGAAGTTGAAGAATCTGAACAAGCGATAGGTTAACATCCGTTACTGGAGAACCCGTAAACTATTTTCAAAAGTCTTGAAGTTGAATAAGCAATAGAGCAGCATCCGTTGTTGGGAAGCGTCCGTAAACTGTTTTCAAAAGTTGAGTCTGAACAAGCGATAGATTAACATCCGTTACTGGAGAATCCGTAAACTGTTTTCAGAGGTTGAAGAAATCTGAACAAGCGATAGGTTAACATCCGTTAATGGAGAACCCGTAAACAATTTTCAGAAGTCTTGAAGTTGAATAAGCAATAGAGCAGCATCCGTTGTTGGGAAGCGTCCGTAAACTGTTTTCAAAAGTTGAGTCTGAACAAGCGATAGATTAACATCCGTTACTGGAGAATCCGTAAACTGTTTTCAGAAGTTGAAGAATCTGAACAAGCGATAGGTTAACATCCGTTACTGGAGAACCCGTAAACTATTTTCAAAAGTCTTGAAGTTGAATAAGCAATAGAGCAGCATCCGTTGTTGGGAAGCGTCCGTAAACTGTTTTCAAGAGTTGAGAAGGAACCGGTGTAGGGTTTCCTGATGATGAGTCCGTGCAAAACTGCATCTTGAATAATTGTTAATGATAGCCTTTTATTCTTATCCTGAAAAGGGACAAAAGGTTAGCTAAACACCAAGTTATGTTGCATGAAATATATGATGCAATATGTGTTATATCAATGTTTATGATATGAATGTAATGAATGCGCATGTAAGCTGATGAGCTGTCTTGCTGAGGATATATGAATCTGGATAGCTGGAGATAATAGAAACTTGGATGCTGCCAGGGAAAGTGAGTCCTTGACTGCTGCAGGGGATTGCAAGAATTTTTGATTGCTGAGGATGAGACATCCCTGTTGACTACTGACTACTTGGGGAACAAGATCTTCAATTGTTGAGGGATCTTAGGACCACTGCTGGGGATTGGAAATCCTTGGTGACTTGTAGGGCGAGAGAATTATGATGATCTCTACTGGGGAGTCCAGAATCTGGTAGACTTATGCTGGAGAGGCATGACTGAGAATCTTCAGTTTGGTGGGAAGTATCTCTGTGGGGAGAAAGTTCACTAGTTTGGTTCCGCTGGGGATTGATAGTTGGAAGTTTTAGCTCCGCGGGGAATAGTATTTTCAGATTTTGAAGGCTCCACTGGGGATATTGACCCTAAGGGGAATTGAGTTCTGGAAGGCTCTCCGGCTGGGGAAATTAGTTTTGAGAAAGCTTTTGCTCTGCTTAAGATCCTGAAGTTTAACTCTGTTTGGGGAATTAAGTTCTGGATTTTAACCTTGTTGAGGAATTTGGGGTTTAGTTCCGCGGGGGATTCCTTTTGAAAGGGCATCAAGGTATCTACCTATTCATTCAACCTATCAGTAATCATCTTTTCCTGATTTGTAAGAAAATGATTATGTTCAAATGCATATGCCTATTTAACAAAACATTGGGCGTTTCTCAAATAAACATAAGTGCAAAAGAGAAAAAGGAAGTCAAAGAAAATTTATGTATTTGGAAAAGTATTTGTATTAACTTTCTATGAGTATATTTTTACAAAGGAGACAGTCATCCTAGTAAGAGAATATCGTCGTAAAAATTGAAAAATTTATACAAAAGAAAGATGGCTATGTGAAACAATTCCATGGGATCCCCATTCTGCTATAGCCTTCACAACTCTGAATATCTGTCCATTCAATGCTTCGTCCGCCGATGACTGGATTGATCAGAAGCTTGGAGCTGGTTGATGAAGAGATTGTCCCTAAAGTGATCCGACGAGACATAGTCATACACTTTGATTCCCTAACTTTTGCCTGTACCGCCCTTTCGGGTTTTCAATCCACCGGGAAACCCTTTTTTGCCCAAGCCGCCCTTTCGGGTTTTCAACTTGCTGGGTGTACAGGTTTTTTTTGTTTTATCCCTAATTTTTGCCTGAACCGCCCTTTCGGGTTTTCGGTTCACCGGGATGCCCATTTTTGCCCAAGCTGCCCTTTCGGGTTTTTGACTTGTCGGGTTATTTTATGCGTAGTATATTTTGACTATGTCTGCGTTCGTAGGGTGCGGCAAATCGTCGCCATCCATGGTGGTCAGAATCATTGCACCACCAGAAAATATGCTCTTGATCACAAATGGTCCTTCGTATGTAGGAGTCCATTTGCCCCTGGGATCACTTTGCGGCAAGATAATCCGCTTGATTACGAGATCTCCGACTTGATACACTTGACGTCTGACTTTCTTGTTGAAAGCCTTGATCATCCGTTTTTGATACGTCTGACCATGGAAAACAGCGGCGAGTCGCTTCTCGTCAATCAAATTGAGTTGATCAAGTCGGGTATGAATCCAATCATCTTCATTCAAACCTGCGTCCTTTATAATCCTTAAGGAAGGAATCTGAACATCCATGGGTAGGACAGCTTCCATGCCATATACCAAAGAAAATGGGGTTGCCCCTGTTGAAGTACGTGCCGTGGTACGATATCCATGCAGAGCAAATGGTAACATCTCATGCCAGTCCTTGTAGGTAACTGTCATTTTCTGAATGATCTTCTTGATGTTTTTGTTCGCGGCTTTAACAACACCGTTCATCTTCGGCCGATAGGGAGATGAATTGTGATGATAAATCTTGAACTGTTCGCATAGAGCGGTGATCATAGTATTATTCAGATTGGTACCATTGTCTGTGATGATCCTGTCGGGGACACCATACCGGCATATGAGGTTCTGCTTGATGAAGCGGGCAACCACATTTTTAGTAACAGAGGCGAAGGAAGCTTCCTCGACCCATTTGGTGAAATAGTCAATAGCAACCAGGATGAAGCGATGTCCATTGGATGCCGTGGGCTTGATCTCTCCAATCATGTCAATGCCCCACATTGCAAGTGGCCAAGGAGCTGTCAGAACATTGAGAGGAACCGGAGGAATATGAATCTTGTCAGCGTAGACTTGACATTTGTGGCAAGTACGGGAATGTTGATGGCAGTCAGCTTCCATGGTAGACCAGTAATAGCCTGCCCTTAGGATCTTCTTAGCCATTGTATGCCCGCTCAAGTGGGTGCCAAATGTACTGCTGTGTATCTCAGTCATGATTAACTCTGCTTCAGCTTTGTCTATGCATCGGAGTAAAACACAATCATGGCTGCGCTTATAGAGGATGCGGTTGCTCAGGAAGAACTTGGCAGCAAATTTCCTTAGGAACTTTTTGTCATTTACGGAAGCTCCTTCAGGATACTCTCTAGTCTGGAGATACCTTTTGATTTCGTGAAACCAAGGTTGTCCCACTACTTCTTCGGTATTAATCTCATGACAATACGCATGTTCATCTATTCGCTCGATGGTAATTTAGGGAGCCTCATTACCCCAGTTGAGTTTAAACATGGAAGACATTGTAGCCAGAGCATCTGCTAGCTGATTCTCTTCTCGCGGGAAATGCTCGAAGGTAATTTTCTCGAAATGAGGCAACAATGTCAGGACGTGTTCTTTGTATGGGATAAGATTAGGATGTTTGGTATCCCACTATCCTTTGATTTGACTGATAACCAAAGCCGAGTCCCCAAATACGATCAAAGATTTGATCCCCAAGTGTTGTACCCCAAAATTTGCCCTCCCATATTCTTCAAAATTTGCCAAGTCAATGCTTCAAAATTTCCCCAAGGGTTGCACAGTTCAAGGGCCTCCTAAACAGTCAAAAATTAGGGTTTTGGTTCTGACAAAGAAAATGAAGTTTCCAAGGGTCCAATCAAGTCCCACATGCCTACAAACATGGTCAAGCATCCTCATACCAAGTTCCAAGACTTACAGCACAAAATTGCACAGTCAAAAAACCCTAATTGCACTACAGTCAACTGTAGGGGCAAAATGGTCATTTGGCAGTCAAAAGTTCAAATTTTTGGTAAACATCTCATTTTGAAGCCACAAACATCATTTGGTCAATTCTTGATCATGATTCTCAAAGCTTGGCTCAAAAATCATCAAGATGCAAAAGTTTCCATATTTGGATAGTTGAAAAAGTCAACTGTAACTTGACCACGGCATAACTTCCACATGGATTATCAGAAAAATTCCATCCAAAGCTCATTTTGAAGAGAAAGACATTTCCTACAACTCCTCTTCATACTTCAAGTCCAAGAAATGCTCTCACAAAAAGTTATCAATTTCAACATTATAGGTCATTTTCAAAAGTCAACAAAAAGGGACTTTAAGTCAAAGGCCATAACTTGAGATTGGTAACTCAAACTGATATGGGACCAAAGTCATTAGTTAGAGGACTCAAAGACCTTTCCAAAATGTCCAAGAACATGGGCAAAGCTTTAAAATTGAGCAAGTTATGCCTTGTGGAAGTTGGGGAATGTTTGGATATTTTGAAAAGTCAACATTGACTCAAATGACCTAAAAATGCTAATGGGCCTCTTTTTCTTCCACAATTCATTATCCAAGGCATGTGCACGACCATTTGGCCCAAAGGGAAGTTTTTTATCATTTTATTTTATTTATTTGGATTTTTAATCATTAATAATTCATTTAATTAAATTAAATAGGTAAAAAATACTAAACCTAATGTTTTGAATCTTTTTGTGCATAAAATATCTCCAAGATTTCGTGCAAATCAGATTAGGAAAGAATTGAAGGTAATTGGACATGATTTGGTGGCAAATATGCATGAAAAGATTGAAAGCTAATGCCATAAAAATCAAATATTGATTCATCAATTCATGGATCTTTTTGACCAAATTCTTTGACCTAATCATTCACACATAAGTATAGAATGCAAACCTAATCCTAGAGAGCTCGAAGCTGCGCAAAAAAGCCAAGAACAAAACTTGAATTTTCACAAAAAAAAGTCAAGACTGAAAACAAGGTTCCAAGAGGTTTCAAGCCAAAATACTTGTCTCCTCACCTTCCTGGGACATCAAGCAACATATTTGAATCATTTTCCAACCCTCTAACGCCTTGGATCGGTATACAGAGATCCAAATTTTTCATATAAAATGCATAATCGTGTTTTAATATTCAAGCATGTTCATTGCATCTTTTTTATGGATTTGTACTAATTGTATGATTCTGAAGCTAACCACATAGTTTGATTGCATTTTCATCACCCATACGCGATTTCGCCATTGTTATGTTTTAGGGTTACAGGGATTTTGATTTAGGGCTTTACATTCAAGGAAAAATTGGGACACGACAATGGCACCATGAGAATCAGAAGCTTCCAACCAATTCATTGATGGGGTCGCGCCCTATTTATATGCCAAGACAAGCTAATCGCTATTTTCCAAAAGGGGGCATTTGGGGACGTTTAAAAAACCGTTGCTGATTCTTTTTGTTTCAGGAAAAAAAACAAAAGCGATGAAGAAGATGGTTATGTGGCCAGCGATGGTTGGTCCATTTGAAAATTCGCGCTAAAAAATCCACTAACTATTATATTCGCTTATGTTATTTGTTTGTTATATAATATACAAAGCAATCAAGTGGATCAGTTGGCAAGGCTAGGCTTGGTAAACCACAGGACCTGGGTTCGATCCCAGGTCCCCACCCTTTCATATTATTTTTCTTTCAATTATTATCCTATGCAGTTTCAATACAGGGAGTTTACCATGCAACCCACCATCCAGCCTGCCACGCGTATGCTAAGAGCAATCCCAGGGCCATAATTGGAGGAGCATCATGGACTTGAGTCAAAGAGGCTACGCGCTGGCAAGGAAAGTCAATTGAGGCCTTAAACAAGTGGGCCTAATCACTACAACATACCTCCAACTGGGGGACAGAAACCCCCCAAGGTTTTGTTTTTTTATTCTATTCCTATTTTATTTATTTTCATTATTCTTTATTTTAATTAATTCTTTAATTTAGTTAATTTTCATAAATAATATAAAAAACAATATAAAATCAGAAAAAGACAAAAAATAAGTATTTTATTTAATTAATATATTTTTTTGTAAATAAATATTATTCATTAATTTTAGTTATTAAATTAGGTTTAATTTCAATATTTTCCTTAATCAATTTAAAATTTGGTAGAATTAGGGTTTGTAATAATTTTTACCCTTTTTTCTTTTCTTTTCACAATAATTAAATATTATTATTTTTGTAATTAAATTACCATGTAATTAGTTAGGTTAACTTAGGTTTAAACTTTAATATTTTTTAATAAACTAAAAAACAATTAGAATTAGGGTTAGCATTTTAATTTCAATTAATCTCATTAAATTCTCATAAATACAAAAAAACCAAAAATAATTTCCTTTCACATTTAATTTAATTAATTTCGTAATTTTAATTCAATTTCTTTTTCTTTAATCTAATTAATTTAACAATTTAATTTAATTCCATTCAAAAGGGTCCAACGCCCTCGTTTTCAATTTAAAATTTCAATTCGCGTATTTATTTCTTTTTTTTCTTTTAAATTATTTATGTACCTCTCCCAAAGCCTTGTAAACTCGGACATTTTAATCTTTCGCACTTTACTTTCTTTATTTTCTGTCAAATCGGGTTCTGGAAAATTTGGCGATGTGGACCCGCGCCTTTTGTAATAGTTTAGAACTTTACCTCTCTCGCACTTTTTAACTATTAAATAAATGCATGCAAGAATGAATGACAATAAATAAAAACAAACGTGTAGATCACCTATAACATGACAAGATAAAATAAATGAATCTGACACACAAATCACACACCACCCCTAGGGTACGCCTCACTGTTGCCTTGCCCCTCGAAAGGTGATCGTCGAGTAGAGGATGTCTTAGTAAGTCCTCATGATCCGGGAACCTGGCATGAGGGTAGCTTCTAAGGTGTCTTCCTATTGCTCCGGTGATCACCATGTCCCGAACCTCGAACTGACCCGAACACCTCCAACGGTGGTGCTACCTACCTCTCAATGGTGGGATGGCACTACTTTAAAGGACATCTACACAGACGAATTCCTTAGGGTAGGTAGACGACTCTAGATACTTGCTCTAATTTCAAAACAAATCAAAAATACTTTTCACACCGACACCTTTTCAAAAAGCTTTCGAAAGCAATTTTTCAAACACTCTTGAGGACCGATACAAGAGTCGAAATGGAATTTTCAAAGAAACTTTTTAAAACCCACATTGAAAAGCAAACAAACCATTTTGAAAACACAAGTGAGCAAGTATCTAAGAGCCCATGGATAACCATGGATAGAAAGGGTGCTAACACCTTCCCTTTCTATAATCTACCTCCCGAACCGAGAGCAATCTCTTTAAGGAATTTTTCTGTGCTTTTGTCCTTTCCATTTGGAGAAAATAAAAGACGGTGGCGACTCTTGCTTCCGCGACATTTCGCGAACCAGCGTTAAACAGTCAGTTCCAGATCCACCGATCACAGAACTGGCGACTCTGCTGGGGATACTTAAAGTGAGGGGTACCTTAGGATAGCTCATACTTGTGTTTTCAATTGTCTGAATTGTTTGCTTTATTATTGTGGGTACTGTCTTGGGAGTTCTATAGATCCTAACCTGGATCTGGGGGATACCTTCTTAGAAAGTAGCAACAAGACTGTGAGGGAACTGTGCGGGGTATACCGACATGGTTGAAGCAGTCTGCTACGTTGATGTGGCACTTTGGTGAGTACCGGTAACCCTTGAGTCCAGTCAAGGAGAGTACGGGGCCGTCGCATGGTGTCGTGAAGCATCAACTGACCTTAGGAACCTTAATTGAACCATCTTGGCCTCTTTAGGGTAGTGAGATAACTGACTTTGTTGCAGTCCGAGGTTGGTTGATACTCGATACTAAACTCAATTGAGGGTTGCTTTCCTGGAATATTTTGGTCGCCAGTTCAGTGGCTAAATCGAAACGATGAACAATGAAAGCAATCCCGTGATATTGGGACCCTTAGAACCCGGTTACTTCTAATAGGACAGGTTGAACCCACCAACTTCAAGAGGGTACTACCCAGACCCCATGCTGGCCTTAAACCCTAAGGGCTTGTCTTATATGACTTGTGTGCCTTCCAACTTGACTATTTGCATGCTTGTAATCTGACACTTGAGTTTCCCTTGCAGGTTTTGTTTATAGTCCTTAATAGGGACTCATAACAGGGTATACTAAGTTTCTTACAGGTTTTGGTTTGCAGTCCTTAATTAGGACTCATAACAGGGTTTACCGAGTTTCTTGCAGGTTTTGTTTTTAGTCCTTAATTGGGACTCATGACAGGTTTTACTTGAGTTTCTTGCAGGTTTCTGTTTATAGTCCTTAATAAGGGCTCATAACAGGGTTTATTCATATTACCCCATGCATCATGACATCATATCATTGCATACATCCTAACCCGTTTCAAGGATCTCGAGGGCTTGTGATGCAGGTCATGATGAATCAAACATCTAGCAAGGGGCAAAGAGGATTTATTTTCCTCTAGCCAAGGTTGTCAGGGGCTATGACCCACTTGATATGGTGAGCTTTGACTCTTGAAGAAGGTTCCCCTAGCCAAGGTTGTTTGGAAAGCAAAAAAAAAGGTTGATGACTTAAGTCAGGGGCTATGACCCACTTGATATGGTGAGCCTTTGACCCTTGGAAGAAAAGCTCTCAACAAATATGAAGTTCTTTCAATCAAGCTACCGGATCCAAATGCTAACAAATTTTCTTGTTTACCCCGCGAGGTCCTTGAAAACATTACATGCATGACATACTCATCATTGCATAACAGGTATCCTTGTTGCAGGTCACTTACCTTTCTCGCTGTTTATTTCAGCAATGGCTTCACAACCAGATAACCAAGACCTTCACACTCAAGAGACTCAGTTCAAAGAGATCTTCCTAAGCCTATCCAAGGGGCAGGAAGAGTTGAGGACACTCCTCATGGGGAATCTGATCAGAAAGAGTCCTGAAGATGACAAGGACGAGCAGCTGAAGCGTCTACAAGCTGAGGTAGACACATTGAAAACCCAGATGCTGGGGCAAAGGGCCCTCATTCAAGGTTTAGCTCAGGAGCAAGGAAAGCTGAGGGCCATGATCAGTCAGCTTCCTCAAGGCATGAAGCAACCAGCCCAAATCAGGGGCCAGGTCATGGAACAGCTTCCAAGAAGGCAAAAGTCGGGCCAAATGAATAGACCTCTCCGAGTTGCTACTACTTCTCAGGGCCAACAAAGACCTCGCCAAGAACAACGGGTTGATCAGAACAGGTCGGACGAGCCTAAGAGACAATTCACCTACATCAACATGTCATGGTCACGAGCTTTGCAGCACATGTTAAGGATGAACCTGATTGCGGTGATCAACCCTCCTGCAAATCCAAAGACTTCCTCTCCAAATTACAACCCAGAAGCAAGGTGCGCTTACCATTCTGGTAGCCCGGGGCACGATACTGAGGATTGTTGGGCACTGAAGTACAAGATTCAGAACATGATCGATGCTAAAGAGATCAAGTTCGAGCCCGCCGAGACTCCCAACGTGATCACTGCTCCCTTGCCAAAACATGGCTAGGATTGAGAAATTTTTGTTCATTCGAATGTTCAAGTTGCAATTTCCTTTTATTCAAACATTTACTCATGTTAAACATTGTTATTTCATTAATGCATCGCATATGTCTGTTCTGAAACAATATATTCGTATTCACTAAATGCAAATTATTTTCATATTTTTTCTGATGATCAACTCTTAATTAATAATTCTAAGCCTCTTGAGGGAGGATGACAAAAACGATGCCACGATCTACAGTATGCTTTTGAACAGACCCCGCTGATGAGGTACAGGCATTGTTTCAATTCCTAAACACTGGAGTTATAAGGATGATAATCCCTCGTCAACCCCTCTGAGCCAAAGAAGTAGGAGTTTTTCTTTTCGAAATTTAAAACCCTTAATCATAACCTGGGGCAGGGTAGTTCTCTCAGCTGATCCAAGTGCATAACAAATGGCACCAAAGAGGTCTTTGCACAAAACGAAGAAAGACAGTGATGGTTCCGAATAATCAATAAAGAAAGGCAGTCATTATCTCAAAAAATAAAACATCCAATAAGTCAAAACCCATGAAGGAGACTTATAAAACTGGGGCATCCCGCTGACTGTAATTCCAAAAAAGGAAACAATTCAGGCAAAAAAAGAAAGGGATAATGAAATCAAAAGAAAGAGGTCCTATAAACCCTCAAAAAAAAAAAAGGAATGACTGCCTATTCAGAATAAATTATCAACATCTGAACCATCACTGGAAAATCAGAGCAAAGACTCAAACAAGGTCTAACGTATGATCAACTGAGTTTAGGTTGGAGAACATCACGAAGAGCGAGTGGGTACAAATAATTTGAGCCTTTATCCTTTGTTTCTTAAACCGTGAACCAGGCCACGCTATAACCCTTAAAAGTCCTAGCTGAAGCATGGGTTAGTTCGAAAGCATACTGTGACGAAAGGTATCCTGACTCCTTAAGGCTTACTATAAAGAAGGAGTTGACATCACGTTTTACAAACATTCATTTGTTTTATGAGAAAAGAATGCATTTTCAAAATCTTCAAGACAGACATAAGCTTTGCATTTTTAATATAACTTTGTTTGCATATGACTTTTTGTTTGAACAGCAGGAAAATTCGCACGATGAATGCCTAATGAACGAAAGCACCTCCAATCAAGGGGCATGATATAATCATGGTCTGTAATCTGGGGCAGTCCAATCAAGATTCGGAGAACCTCTCAAAGGCCAAATAGCCTGGGGCAAATCTCCGCCTGAGTCACTTGGGGCACTCCAGCAACGAATCTTGCCTGATCAAACACTTTCTGGTGGCATGACAAAACACTTCTGACAGGGGAAACTCCCTACATTCTGAGAGCACGAACACGTCTCCCGGCTTTATTCAAAGAGTTATTTCTTTACCAGGATATAACTGGGTTATCCTCAGCCAAAAGCCACGGAAAGAGCGTCCTCGACGAAGTCTTCTTATCCCCAGCGAAGTCCATTAACGCTTCTAATACAACAAGGGTATCCCCAGCAAGTTATTATCAACAACTCAACAAGGTATCCTTCTCCCCACAGAGTATTGTTTCTCAGCAAGATCACTAGAGTACTTTTCTCCCCGCAGAGTAACCCATTCGCCAAGTTTATTCCCCAACGGAGTCATCTTCTCCTACCGGTATACTTGCAACTATCATCCAGCGGAAGCAAAATTTGTTCTCCAACATCAGCCCAGGATATGACTTCCCGGCACCCGTCAAGGATTTATTTTCCTAAGACAAAAACATACATTCATAAACATCACACTTCCATACATTATAGCATGCATATACGCATCGTATCTTACAAATCTCATTTATGTTGAGAACATCATTGCTTGACCCATATCATGCATTGCATATGACTGACCTCTACCTTTCAGGAAAGATCCAGTTAAGTTCTCAAGCTACATTCCAAGACCTGGTCTGGTTCAGTTAAATCGACTCCCAAAGATTTTCCTGGTTATTATCCAGTCAAAGGCCTTCTCTGGTCTAGTTAAACTGACTCCTAAAGGTTTTTCTTTTGAAGACTCAGTTGAAGACTCCAAGACCTTGTCTAGTTCAGTTAAATCGACTCCCAAAGATTTTCCTGGTTATTATCCAGTCAAAGGCCTTCTCTGGTCCAGTTAAACCGACTCCTAAAGGTTTTTCTTTTGAAGACTCAGTTGAAGACTCCAAGACCTTGTCTGGTTCAGTTAAATCGACTCCCAAAGATTTTCCTGGTTATTATCCAGTCAAAGGCCTTCTCTGGTCTAGTTAAACCGACTCTTAAAGGTTTTTCTTTTGAAGACTCAGTTGAAGACTCCAAGACCTTGTCTGATTCAGTTAAATCGGCTCCCAAAGATTTTCCTGGTTATTATCCAGTCAAAGGCCTTCTCTGGTCTAGTTAAACCGACTCCTAAAGGTTTTTCTTTTGAAGACTCAGTTGAAGACTCCAAGACCTTGTCTGGTTCAGTTAAATCGACTCCCAAAGATTTTCCTGGTTATTATCCAGTCCAAGGCCTTCTCTAGTCCAGTTAAATCGACCCCAAACAGATTTTCCTAATGAAGACTTAGTAGAAGATATCCAAGATTCTCTCAATGATTGCTATTGAGGTCGTAGTCTCCTATGGTTCTCTCCCCGATCCTGCGGAGGTGGTAATCCCAGGCTTCTCTCAACGATTGCTGTTGAAGTTGAAGTTATCCAAGATTCTCTCAATGATTGCTATTGAGGTCGTAGTCGCATATGGTTCTCTCCCCGATCCTGCGGAGGTGGTAATCCCAGGCTTCTCTCAACGATTGCTGTTGAAGTTGAAGTTATCCAAGATTCTCTCAATGATTGCTATTGAGGTCGTAGTCGCCTATGGTTCTCTCCCTGATCCTGCGGAGGTGGTAATCCCAGGCTTCTCTCAATGATTGCTGTTGAAGTTGAAGTTATCCAAGATTCTCTCAATGATTGCTATTGAGGTCGTAGTCGCCTATGGTTCTCTCCCCGATCCTGCGGAGGTGGTAATCCCAGGCTTCTCTCAACGATTGCTGTTGAAGTTGAAGTTATCCAAGATTCTCTCAATGATTGCTATTGAGGTCGTAGTCGCCTATGGTTCTCTCCCCGATCCTGCGGAGGTGGTAATCCCAGGCTTCTCTCAACGATTGCTGTTGAAGTTGAAGTTATCCAAGATTCTCTCAATGATTGCTATTGAGGTCGTAGTCGCCTATGGTTCTCTCCCCGATACTGCGGAGGTGGTAATCCCAGATTCGCTCAACGATTGCTGTTGAAGTTGAAGTTATCCAAGATTCTCTCAATGATTGCTATTGAGGTTGTAGTCGCCTATGGTTCTCCCCCTGATACTGCGGAGGTGGTAATCCCAAGATTCGCTCAACGATTGCTGTTGAAGTTGAAGACATCCAAGGTCCTCTCACCATTCCTGTTGAGGTAGTAACCATCCCTGGTTCATTCATCACCGTTTGAAGCTCCAGATCCAGCTCTTGTAACCATTCATGACACATCTACACAAAGAATTTGAAGACCAGCTCCTGTAACACGTCAGGTACTCATCTTTCTTTTGCAGGTACGCAGGTTCTCACTAAGGAATCTCTTACGCGATTGACATCCAGATGGCATCTATAAGCCCATCCACCTTCCATCATCTCTTAGCATGGCATCTATAAGCCCATCATCCTATCCATCAATCTCCAAATGGCATCTGTAAGCCCATTCCCCATCACACTGCTACTATGTGAGTGCAAATTTCTGGGCACTCTAGTGTTCAATCATCTTCCACCTTCGGATTACGAAAGGCACGTCAGCCAATCTGCATCCTCAGGTCTAAGAAGATTGAACAGGGGCAACTGTTGTACCCCAAAATTTGCCCTCCCATATTCTTCAAAATTTGCCAAGTCAATGCTTCAAAATTGCCCCAAGGGTTGCACAGTTCAAGGGCCTCCTAAACAGTCAAAAATTAGGGTTTTGGTTCTGACAAAGAAAATGAAGTTTCCAAGGGTCCAATCAAGTCCCACATGCCTACAAACATGGTCAAGCATCCTCATACCAAGTTTCAAGACTTACAACATAAAATTGCACAGTCAAAAAACCCTAATTGCACTACAGTCAACTGTAGGGGCAAAATGGTCATTTGGCAGTCAAAAGTTCAAATTTTTGGTCAACATCTAATTTTTAAGCCACAAACATCATTTGGTCAATGCTTGATCATGATTCTCAAAGCTTGGCTCAAAAATCATCAAGATGCAAAAGTTTCCATATTTGGACAGTTGAAAAAGTCAACTGTAACTTGACCAAGGCATAACTTCCACATGGATTATCAGAAAAATTCCATCCAAAGCTCATTTTGAAGAGAAAGACATTTCCTACAACTCCTCTTCATACTTCAAGTCCAAGAAATGCTCTCACAAAAAGTTATCAATTTCAACATTATAGGTCATTTTCAAAAGTCAACAAAAAGGGACTTTAAGTCAAAGGCCATAACTTGAGATTGGTAAATCAAAATGACATGGGACCAACGACATTAGTTAGAGGACTCAAAGACCTTTCCAAAATGTCCAAGAACATGAGCAAAGCTTTAAAATTGAGCAAGTTATGCCTTGTGGAAGTTGGGGAGTATTTGGATATTTTGAAAAGTCAACATTGATTCAAATGACCTAAAAATGCTAATGGGCCTCTTTTTCTTCCACAATTCATTATCCAAGGCATGTGCACGACCATTTGGCCCAAAGGGAAGTTTTTTATCATTTTATTTTATTTATTTGGATTTTTAATCATTAATAATTCATTTAATTAAATTAAATAGGTAAAAAATACTAAACCTAATGTTTTGAATCTTTTTGTGCATAAAATATCTCCAAGATTTCGTGCAAATCAGATTAGGAAAGAATTGAAGGTAATTGGACATGATTTGGTGGCAAATATGCATGAAAAGATTGAAAGCTAATGCCATAAAAATCAAATATTGATTCATCAATTCATGGATCTTTTTGACCAAATTCTTTGACCTAATCATTCACACATAAGTATAGAATGCAAACCTAATCCTAGAGAGCTCGAAGCTGCGCAAAAAAGCCAAGAACAAAACTTGAATTTTCACAAAAAAAAGTCAAGACTGAAAACAAGGTTCCAAGAGGTTTCAAGCCAAAATACTTGTCTCATCACCTTCCTGGGACATCAAGCAACATATTTGAATCATTTTCCAACCCTCTAACGCCTTGGATCGGTATACAGAGATCCAAATTTTTCATATAAAATGCATAATCGTGTTTTAATATTCAAGCATGTTCATTGCATCTTTTTTATGGATTTGTACTAATTGTATGATTCTGAAGCTAACCACATAGTTTGATTGCATTTTCATCACCCATACGCGATTTCGCCATTGTTATGTTTTAGGGTTACAAGGATTTTGATTTAGGGCTTTACATTCAAGGAAAAATTGGGACACGACAATGGCACCATGAGAATCAGAAGCTTCCAACCAATTCATTGATGGGGTCGCGCCCTATTTATATGCCAAGACAAGCTAATCGCTATTTTCCAAAAGGGGGCATTTGGGGACGTTTAAAAAACCGTTGCTGATTCTTTTTGTTTCAGGAAAAAAACAAAAGCGATGAAGAAGATGGTTATGTGGCCAGCGATGGTTGGTCCATTTGAAAATTCGCGCTAAAAAATCCACTAACTATTATATTCGCTTATGTTATTTGTTTGTTATATAATATACAAAGCAATCAAGTGGATCAGTTGGCAAGGCTAGGCTTGGTAAACCACAGGACCTGGGTTCGATCCCAGGTCCCCACCCTTTCATATTATTTTTCTTTCAATTATTATCCTATGCAGTTTCAATACAGGGAGTTTACCATGCAACCCACCATCCAGCCTGCCACGCGTATGCTAAGAGCAATCCCAGGGCCATAATTGGAGGAGCATCATGGACTTGAGTCAAAGAGGCTACGCGCTGGCAAGGAAAGTCAATTGAGGCCTTAAACAAGTGGGCCTAATCACTACAACATACCTCCAACTGGGGGACAGAAACCCCCAAAGGTTTTGTTTTTTTATTCTATTCCTATTTTATTTATTTTCATTATTCTTTATTTTAATTAATTCTTTAATTTAGTTAATTTTCATAAATAATATAAAAAACAATATAAAATCAGAAAAAGACAAAAAATAAGTATTTTATTTAATTAATATATTTTTTTGTAAATAAATATTATTCATTAATTTTAGTTATTAAATTAGGTTTAATTTCAATATTTTCCTTAATCAATTTAAAATTTGGTAGAATTAGGGTTTGTAATAATTTTTACCCTTTTTTCTTTTCTTTTCACAATAATTAAATATTATTATTTTTGTAATTAAATTACCATGTAATTAGTTAGGTTAACTTAGGTTTAAACTTTAATATTTTTTAATAAACTAAAAAACAATTAGAATTAGGGTTAGCATTTTAATTTCAATTAATCTCATTAAATTCTCATAAATACAAAAAAACCAAAAATAATTTCCTTTCACATTTAATTTAATTAATTTCGTAATTTTAATTCAATTTCTTTTTCTTTAATCTAATTAATTTAACAATTTAATTTAATTCCATTCAAAAGGGTCCAACGCCCTCGTTTTCAATTTAAAATTTCAATTCGCGTATTTATTTCTTTTTTTTCTTTTAAATTATTTATGTACCTCTCCCAAAGCCTTGTAAACTCGGACATTTTAATCTTTCGCACTTTACTTTCTTTATTTTCTGTCAAATCGGGTTCTGGAAAATTTGGCGATGTGGACCCGCGCCTTTTGTAATAGTTTAGAACTTTACCTCTCTCGCACTTTTTAACTATTAAATAAATGCATGCAAGAATGAATGACAATAAATAAAAACAAACGTGTAGATCACCTATAACATGACAAGATAAAATAAATGAATCTGACACACAAATCACACACCACCCCTAGGGTACGCCTCACTGTTGCCTTGCCCCTCGAAAGGTGATCGTCGAGTAGAGGATGTCTTAGTAAGTCCTCATGATCCGGGAACCTGGCATGAGGGTAGCTTCTAAGGTGTCTTCCTATTGCTCCGGTGATCACCATGTCCCGAACCTCGAACTGACCCGAACACCTCCAACGGTGGTGCTACCTACCTCTCAATGGTGGGATGGCACTACTTTAAAGGACATCTACACAGACGAATTCCTTAGGGTAGGTAGACGACTCTAGATACTTGCTCTAATTTCAAAACAAATCAAAAATACTTTTCACACCGACACCTTTTCAAAAAGCTTTCGAAAGCAATTTTTCAAACACTCTTGAGGACCGATACAAGAGTCGAACTGGAATTTTCAAAGAAACTTTTTAAAACCCACATTGAAAAGCAAACAAACCATTTTGAAACCACAAGTGAGCAAGTATCTAAGAGCCCATGGATAACCATGGATAGAAAGGGTGCTAACACCTTCCCTTTCTATAATCTACCTCCCGAACCGAGAGCAATCTCTTTAAGGAATTTTTCTGTGCTTTTGTCCTTTCCATTTGGAGAAAATAAAAGACGGTGGCGACTCTTGCTTCCGCGACATTTCGCGAACCAGCGTTAAACAGTCAGTTCCAGATCCACCGATCACACCAAGTCTATAGCAGCCTTGAGACCAAAGATGCAAGCTTCATATTCAGCCATGTTGTTGGTGCAGCTGAAGCACAGTCGGGCAGTGAAAGGTGTATGGCAACCTTCCGGGGAAATGAGTATCGCACCGATACCGTTTCCAAGTGCATTTGAAGCACCATCAAAGTACAGGGTCCATCGGGATCCATTTTCAGGTCCGTCATACGGTCCGTTACCTTCAATGTTATCCAAGTTCATGATGTCCTCGTCCGGGAAGTCGAATCTCATGGATTGATAATCTTCGATAGCTTGATGAGCTAGATGGTCAGCTAGTACACTCCCTTTTATAGCTTTTTGGGTGGTGTACTGGATGTCATACTCAGTCAGGATCATTTGCCATCTAGCGATTCGTCCAGATAAAGCAGGCTTTTCGAAGATATACTTGATATGATCCATTTTGGAAATCAACAGAGTGGTATGAGTCAGCATATACTGCCTCAGTCGACGAGCAGCCCATACCAAAGCGCAGCAAGTTTTCTCGAGCAGTGAGTAGCGAGTCTCATAGTCGATAAACTTTTTGCTAAGGTAATAAATGGCATGCTCTTTTCGACCAGACTCGTCATGCTGGCCCAACACGCACCCCATTGAGTTATCTAAAACGGTCAGATACATGATCAGCGGCCTTCCTTCGACGGGTGGCATCAGAATAGGAGGTTCTAGCAAATACTCCTTGATCTTATCAAAAGCAGCTTGGCAATCGTCGTTCCATTCGACTACCTGGTCTTTCTTCAATAGTTTGAAAATTGGCTCACAGGTAGACGACAGATGAGAGATGAATCTGGAAATATAGTTCAAGCGCCCCAAGAACCCTCTAACCTCCTTTTCAGTACGGGGAGCAGGCATTTCTCGTATAGCTTTCACTTTTGCTGGATCGACCTCAATGCCTTTGTTGCTGACAATAAATCCTAGAAGTTTACCAGACCTAACTCCAAAAGTACACTTACTTGGATTCAACCTGAGTTTGTACTCTTTCAACCTGGCAAACAGCTTCTGCAAATGTTCAAGGTGTTCCTCCTCTGTTTGTGATCGAGCTATCATGTCGTCTACGTAAACTTCGATCTCATGATGTATCATATCATGAAATAAAGCAACCATAGCGCGCTGATAAGTTGCCCCTGCGTTCTTCAGTCCGAACGGCATCACCTTGTAGCAGAAGGTACCCCATTGTGTAACAAAGGTTGTTTTCTCCATGTCCTCGGGGGCTATTTTAATCTGGTTGTAGCCCGAGAATCCATCCATGAAGGAAAACACCTTGTGTTGAGCTGTGTTATCAATCAAAATGTCGATATGGGGTAGCGGAAAATCATCTTTAGGGTTGGCCCTATTCAAATCCCGGTAGTCCACATACATCCTAACCTTGCCGTCTTTTTTAGGTACTGCACAATGTTAGCAACCCATTGTGGATAGGATGTAACAGCCAGAAAGCCAGCGTTGAATTGCTTCATTACTTCAGCTTTAATCTTCTCAGATATGTCGGGCCTCATTCGGCGGACTTTTTGCTTGATCGGTGGACAATCCTCTCTTGTAGGGAGACGGTGAACCACTATATCTGTGTCTAAACCCGACATGTATTCATAAGACCAGGCGAAGATTTCAACGTATTCATTCAACAGCTGTATCAAGCGCTCCTTGACACTTGGCTCCAGATTGGCACCCACTTGTACTTCTTTCTGGTCTTCCTCTGTTCCTAAGTTTATAGTTTCCAACAACTCTTCGTGAGGCAAGATGGCCCTCTCTTCTTGTTGTAGAAGTCTGGCTAGCTCTCCTGGTACTTCACAATCTTCGTTATCTTCATACTCAGCCTGATTGACCAAATCTTCAGAGTTATTGAAGGATACAGCAGAATAGTCACCCATAGAATCCAGAGTGGATGGGTACCTGCATTTGTGAGCGTGGGTGTGTGTAAGGGATAGCCATCCTTAAACAAACAAAAATGCAAGAGAAAAGAAAATGAACACAACAGTTTATCAATGAAAAACGTCCAATGAGTCATTAAACATGGCATATGAATATGAATATAATCAAAACCCTTACAAATGGACCTACATGCCTCGGGAAAGGCATGAGGTGAAAAAGTAGCGTGCAGATTGTTTAAAAGTAATTATTACAGACCAACAGGAAATGTTCGACAGATAATTACTGATTAATAAAAGTAATGGGGACGAAGTCTTTCGCCTCCCAGTTGTGAAATCCTCCTCCGATGGTTGGGAAGATCCAGTCTTCAATGTTGGCCTCTTCGTCCTCGTCTTCCAAAGCATTTATTCCATAGGGAGAAATCTTAATGGGTGTTCTTTCAACTTTTGAGCGGCGCATAGCTTTTTGCCCTGCAGCGGTAAATCCTAATCCAAACTTGTCTGTTTTGTGAGGAATATCTGGCAACTGCCCCCATGTTGAGCTCTTCCCTTCCTTCATCGCAGCCTTTGTGTCTTTCAGAGATTCCATCCTGGCCACCTGCTTGGGTACCTCAGCTACCGCTTTTGCTACTGCCACCTCAGGAGAGACTTCCTCAAAGTGCTGGAATGGTGTTTCAATGAATTCACCCTCAATCTCTACATACCGAAAGGAGTTCAGGTGGCTGATCATATATTCCTCCTCACCGTGTACGGTTATGATTTTTCCTTTGATAGGGTATTTTAGCATTTAATGTAGAGAGGAGGTGACCGCGCCAGCATTATGTATCCATGGCCTCCCTAGCAAGCAAGAGTATGATGGGCGGATGTCCATCACATAGAAAGTTGAGGGGAACACTTCAGTTCCTACCTTAATGGGAATGTCAACCTCCCCATGTACCATTCTTTTCGACCCATCAAATGCCCTTACAATGATATTACTTGGCTTCAACTCCAAGCCTTCACAATCCAATTGGTCGAGAGCCTTCTTAGGCAGCACGTTCAGAGAGGAACCAGTGTCGACCAAAACATGGGCCAGAGTAGTTCCTTGGCATTCTACTGACACATGTAATGCGTCATTGTGCTTTCTTCCTTTCGGAGTCAGGTCAGCATCAGAGAAACCCAGGCCGTTGTTTGCGGTAAGGCTGGCTACACAATCTTGGAATTGATCGGCTAAGGTTTCCTGGGGCACATGGGCTGTCTTCAGAAATTTTATCAATGCTTTGGTGTGCGCCTCTGAACAAAGCAGTAATGCTAACATGGAGATCTTCGAGGGGGTTTGCCCCAGTTGCTCTACCACGTCATAATCACTCTTCTTAATTATTTTCAAAATCTCCTCCATTTCTCTCTTAGAGGTTTTGGGGATGACCAATGGTTGAGCCCTCGTCCTGACGAGTTCATTTTGGATCCTTTTCCCCTTATCAGCAGAAGTAGGAGGGACGATCGTAGGAATAACAGCTTCTTCAATCAACGGAGTTCTTGCGGAAAGTTTTATTGGTGCAGGAGTAACTTTGGCAGCAGCTGAGGGTCCAAAGATTTCCTTTGGGGGGGCAATCTCTGGAGAAAATATTCTCCCACTTCGGGTAATCTTACTCGTACCGACAATGTTTCCAATGCCGACATCTTCTTCGTCAGATCTTCCTTCGGTTATCTCAACTTATTTAACACCATGGTAGTATATTTCTCCACCGTAATTCCATGGTATTGATTTGTCAGAAATGTAGGGGACAGGCCCAGGCATGGTTATTTTCAGAGGAACAAACTTCGTAGCGGATGTAATCTTAACAGGCTTTTTAGGGACCTTGGAAAGATTGGTGGAAATGGTGATTATTGAAACATCTTCGATAGGGGTTGGAGTAGCAGGAATCTTTTCGAAAAGAATTTGTTGACTGTCCATTAGGCCTTGGATGCCTATCTTCAGCAATGGACAGTCGATTGGTAGAGAGGAACAACAGTAGCAATCTTCTTTACATCCTGGGAAAATCCCAGCCTTCAACAGATTTAACTTGATCGGTAACAGTGGATTCATCAGGTCATCAACATCAGAAACATACATATCTTCTTCAATAGCATGGACATTGCGACCATGCTTCGGCATTGGAGCGGATATTACGTTTGGCTTCTCTGGAGAATCGAACTCAACCTCTTTCGCCTCTATCAAGTCTTGAATTTTATGCTTAAGCGCCCAGCAATCGTTGGTGTCGTGCCCGACGCTGTCAGAATGATAGGCGCATTTAGCATTGGGATGATAATGTGGGGAAGATGTGTTCACATTTTTTGGTGCCTCTTTGATAGTGGTGAGATTTAGCTTCAACAAATGGGGAAGAACTTGTGCGGGCGTCATATTGATGCGGGTAACTGTCGTTGTGGCTGTTCCACCCGTTGCTGATTTGGTCTTGACTGATTGTAACGAGGCTGATCATTTGATGAATTTTGGATCATCACGGCCCCCACAGTCGGCCGGCGCTCAGTTCTTCCCGATCTTTTCTGAGAGTATATAACAGCTGCTTCCTTCTTAGCCGGAAATGATTTCTTAACAGTTGTAGATGCAGAGGCATCCTTTTGAATCTTCCCATTCTTAATACCGGCTTCCACCCATTCGCCAGTCAGAATCAATTCAGTAAACCCTGCGGAAGAGCTCCCGATCAAATGGTTGAAGAACGGGCCAGATAGGGTCCCTAAGAACATATCAACTAGTTCTCTATCAGAAAGAGGTGGCTGCACTCTTCCGGCCAAATCGCACCATTTTTGGGCGTATTCTTTGAATCCTTCATTTGAGGCCATCCCCATACTCTGTAGCTGAGTACGGGTGTTTCCAGTGATTTCTGGTAAACAACCGCTAGTCTTCCAAACTATCGAATAAACTTACTGACTGTTATTCAATTTCTCTGGTAACTCGCAGGATCGACTAGATTGATCCTAGGACTCATTGGTCATTAGGGTAACTCTCATGATCGAACAGATATCCATGGTTGGTATTTGAGTGTTGTGTAGGTGTTTGACTTATTTCGATTTCTCTCTTAAAGATCTAAAGGTGTAATCAAAATATATGTGCGCGAAACTGACTTGCATGAATAAATGTTAATTGTAAAGACATGTAAAATTGCATAAAAAGCAAGTAAATGGCCTCGAATTATAAAAACAGTTAATGTAAAAGATGCTCTGGAACGTAAAAGATTCGAAATATGAAGAAAGCGTTTAATGCAAGAAATCTGTAAAATGACTTTAAGTAAAAATAGACGTTCGAAGGATAAAACTTGAAGATAAAGGCATGAAAAGTATGACAGTTTTCTAAAATGTAAAGTGTTTGAAATGTAAAGAAAGCATTAAAATGTAAGGCTTCAATGAAAAGATTTCGAATAAAAAGACTTTAAATGAGAAAACTTGTAAATGGTATTTGGCAAGAAGATAAAGGAAAGTGCTGGAAATGATAAAAGGTTTTCATTAAATCATAAACATGTGGTGCTATCATACGTACATTGCTCTTGCATTCGTTTCCCTAGCCATATGGTAATTTGAATGTTTACTGAGTATTTAGTACAATAGATATGACACACGAAATCCTAATACTAAGACTTCTATTTATACTACTTCGACCATAACGGTCTTGCTATAAGATTATGCCACGTTCAGAACATGCAGAACAATGCCTCTCTCTTGTTTCCACGTGTCTCCAAATGCTCCAGCACATAAATTTCAAACTACGAATGTCCCGCTTGCATTTGAATTTCAAATGTTTTTGTACTTCTCCGCTTCGAACGCACTTCTCAGACACAGCCTGGTTGTCATTTCGAGACTTCTTTAGATATGTTCCCATAATTGCCACTCGAAGCTCCAAGCTTTGATATGCTCATTCGAAACACTGCTTCTGCTATTTCGAAACATGACGCTTTGTTTCATTTCGATCAAAACGTTTGTTGTACCCCAAAATTTTCCCTCCCATTTCTCATTGATTTCTCATCACCAAGTCCCTGAAGATCAAGATCCAGTTAGGTTTTCATCTGCTCAAGACTTCTCCTTGCACTGTTGACCCAAATTAGGGTTTGTGTTTGCACAAAGATTTTTTGACCTAAAATGCCTAGGATGACTTTCATGATTCATATTAGACTCCCAAGTTTATCCATACCAAGTTTCAAGTCTTGATTCCATGTTTTGCCCAGTCAATTGGACAGTTGACCTAGAAATCAGCTGTATTGGGGAAAAAGTCAACTGTGGCCAATTGACAGTCAAACCTCATAAAAATTGACCCACATCAACATTATGAACTCACATGGACCATTTGATCAAGTTTGGATCACAATTCCATAAGAAATTTGATCAGATCACCAAAAGGGCAAAATGGTCATTTTTAGGGTTTTGACTGTACAAAGGTAATTTTTGACTGTTTGACCTAGCCAATGGCAAACCAAGCTCACATATGGACTCAAGGACCCCATGGAGTTATCTTGACATGCTCAACAAGTTCAAAAGATCCCAAGTACACAAGATTGACAGATGAATTTCCCAGTCAATTGATCAATTTTGATTGTATATTGAAAAGTCAAACTTTGACTTTTTGGTCAAAATCAAGAGTCAAGATTCACTTTTCATCAAAAACATGCCAAATCATGAAACTTGTTCATCAAGAAATCAAAAATTGCAAATTAGGGTTTGAAATGAGAATTTTTCATAACTTAGAATTTTTCTAAGTTATGAAAAACCCTAATTTTTTCCCAACTTTGCCCCACCTTCTCACCAAGATTCATTTGGATTCAAGCAAAAGTCAAAAAATGAAAGTTGTAGCTTGTTGCATAATCTACAACTTTTAAACACAAAGTTTTCCCAAAAGAGGCTAGTATCTCAAGTTACAATTTTTGGAATAAGGGTACTAAACCATTCTTAACTTAGTGAAAATTTGACCTATTTTGGCAAGGTTTTCTACCTAACTTCAAGACCATTTTCCATACACTTCCACTTATAATTTCAATTTGCACTTCAAATATGAATTGTAGTATACATTCCAAGCTTTCCAAGATGTCCAAGAACTCATCAAACAACCTCATAACTTGAGAGATTCGAATTTTGCAATATGGCAAAAACTCACTTTTGAATTGGCCAATTTCCATGATCATAACTTGTGCAAATTTCTCAAACCAGCATGCCACTTGATTACAGGCCCTTAAACCATCCAACACTCAATAATTTAATGCATGTTCATTGTGCTAATGCCTTGTTTCATGAGTTTAAGCATTACATGTTGGATTAGGCCATAAATGGAAAAAGTGAAATGGCCATTTTTGCAAAAGCAAGCTTTATGTCATAATGCAAATCCAAGAGGTACAGATCAAATCTAATTGGCACAAGATTATGAATAAAACACACTGATCAAGGAGAGGTTTTGCAGCATGTTTAGGGGGCCTCTACCTGCCTAGAAACTCAAGTGGCCTTTGCTTGCTTAAGTGTGAAGAAACACATCATAACATCACCAACTTTGATCTCAGCATAGACAAGCCTAAGCAAATATTGTATACACTTTCTAATCATCAAGCACAAGCTAGAACACGAGCAAACAAGGTCCCAAACACTCCCATTCCCAGAATCACTCTCAAACTGCAAAAACAGGGCATGGTCTGCAGATTGAATCCCACAACTCATCCCTTTATCGCTTTCTTGCTCAAAGCTCATCAAACACATTCCCTAGCATCATTTGAAGCTAACCAAAACACAAAACACGACCTGTAACTCCTCTAACCAGTTCCATCATTTTCACTTTCTTGTTTTGCAGTTGAAGGTCCATAGCTCGATTCAAGGTGTTTCAAAGCAAAGTAAGCATTGGAATAGCATCACCACACTTCAGGAAAGCTATACAGATCATCATCTTGCCCTGAAAGCTCCCCCATTTCCAGATAGAACTTCAACTGAACAGGTATCTTTTTGAACTTCTAACTCTTAGTGTAGGCATCATTAG